>LUCH01002742.1:29344-39737 GCA_013368495.1 Paragonimus heterotremus | reverse complement strand
TGGCGAACTGGTGAATGAGATAATCGGTCGGGCTGCGTTGAACGTTCTCTTAATTGCCTTGGCCATTAGCTGACTCACCCGATCGATATGTGGGCAGTTAACATCCAATCGGAGTCCAAAAAACACAAAATTGAGATGGTGTGAATTTTGTACCAGTACTAAGTTTCGTATGAAACCGTTTTAGTTGTATTTTCCTTTATAACTGTAACAGCCTGATGAGATTTTATCGAAAACTAAAAATTCTTTATTTACTGACTTCTTGTTTCTTGCTTGTAAATGACAATATTGCACAAAGTAAATCATTGTAGGTTTATATGCTTTTTATAGACATGAGCAAACACATTTTCGTAAGACACTACGCGAATAAGCCACACTTTATGAGAATAGTCAGTTAGTTTGAGTTGAAATATGTGTATCTTGGTTAGTGCAACATGGCTTGAAAGCCTTAAGATAAATTTTAGCAGTCAAATATTTGTACGTCTGTCCGATTTTCACGTTCAGGTCCATCGCTCCTTCAAATTCACTCTGGAACAGTTTTTCCAAAGCGCAGCAGTAGTCAATGCTCGGTATTTAGGGGAACAACCTATCACGGAACATACCACTTATTCGTGCATATCAACAAAAATATATATACTCCTGTTTTCAATCTTCTGCTATCTGATTAATGCAAGGTCCGCATGATTATCTTAGTGATAGATGTTTAACCAATCTGCAACCTTTTAGCCGGCTTAGTTACTAATTTGATAGTACTTTGCTGACTATCGCAAATTCTAAATTAGTCAATTGATCGTGTACACTTCTCCACCCTATTTTCGAGATCCATTGCGATAGGCCACAATCTGAACGGATAATTAACTTGATCCATTAAAATTAACTTACCTTACCTACAGTCTGGCTGGCATTGCGGCTGCCATTTTTGACGGATTTAACCCACTCAGATGTAAACATTTTCGCGCCCTATAGACCGCAGAAAAAGTGTACTTGATTTAATATACTTTCAGAAAAAACTGTTCAGTACATCAAAAATAACATGAAACCATGGAGTTAGAAATTCAAGTCAATATTCCGGATACCTCGAAGTAAGCAAACATGTGTAAATCACTCATTAGGATAAAGCACGGAACTAATTTGTCTTGTGTATAAAATTCAGCGTGCTTGACCAAGGGGTGCTGATTGATTGACAACAATTTCGAGTGTCACTCAAGTAAGGAATTTGAATATTCAAAAATAGAATATGTACATAAAACAGTAGTTTATTTTGCTGTATATTTTCAAATAGAACACGCATACATACGGTAAATACATTGGTCACGTTTAAATCAACCCTGAGATACACAAAAGGCCTTCGCAACGCACTACCTGTAAGAACCTCAGACTACACCACAGTGAATAAATCTTGGGTCATTCAGTATACTAGTGTTCATACTGGCTCAGTCAAATTTAGTGTCTATTTTAATTGAGATAAATTTTATTTTGACCGAGGGGATCGTTTGATATGACGAACTTCAAAATGTGATTTAGGGCTAAAAATTCATTTTCACCGTTTGTACAAGTGTTCTGTCAGGCGGTTGGGGTGTCCATCCAGTGGCAACCACAGTTCGTTTACGGTAGTCTTCTAGCGTTGAAAAATTTATATTCAAACAATTTACTTTGAATAAGTTGAATGTATTTGAGTGGTCGTCGAATCTAAGACGATTTGAAAGGGTGTAGTCCCCGAATAAATTTGAAAAACAATAGTTGTAATATGAGGTGAATGCTTAAACACTCGTCTTACGTGCGTTTTTCAAATGACTGTTGATGAACACTGTGTATCATTTACTGAAGCCCGACAAGATTCTCTCTAAAACCTTGAGAACCGAGTACACCTTAAAACCCCTCTGACTTGTTCAAGTCAATCCAGTGGATTGACACGACAAATAGCGTTTTCTGATCGATATTTTGGCAGATCTGCAAATTAGAGCAGAGCAATTGCGAAAAAATGGGCTTCGGCTGGATGTGAACCGGCGAGAGAAACAGCAGGCCCAGGTGACCCAAATTATCTGCAAGCTGAGCCACGTAGCTAGACCAGAAGCTCAAAAATTTCACATTCAGACCTAGTTAATCAAACAGTCAATTGTATCTTATGGAATCCATCAAATGTTATAAATGACAACATTCACCACGTCTTAGCATATCGTTTCCGTCGGTGTCCCGACTCTTCATAATTTGTTCTTTTACAGATTATGTTTTTCTCCTTATCTCTGTCCATGTTTTCTGTAGGTTTGCCAATAGCCTTACTCTGAAGGCCCTAAGATGTTGGAGCCTGCTGGCAAAACTCAGTTGTATACGCACATCTTGTCTAGTGATGAGACGTTCTTACGTACTTTGCACCGCACCAGACCTAGCATAAACTGTACTACCAGGAACTTTTGTGTTTTACCGTACTTGACTGTTAGGTTACTCAGTCTAACATATAACAGATGAAAATGTAGTATAACCTAAATGCGAACGATCCTTATGTCGTGAGACTGCTCCAGATAGGCGAATCAGGGAAGTCCTGTGAAAAACCTTTTAAGTGCGTCAGTTTATCTCCTTCCTTAACTCAACTACACTTTCTGGAAGGTTTCATAGAAGAGACCGGGTGATTTTCACATGGGATTCAAGGTAGTTGCATAAATGGCATTTTTAGACGCTCCGTAGCGAAGTTGAAAAATTAGTCATACGATGGTGTCCATCGCAGTAATTTAGCTGCTACAGCTTGTTTTGTTAAGAATGTATGTAAAACTCACAGCACAGTAGGAATCAGCCCCAGTAATTAAGTGTGTTCGTCGGTGAATCAGTGCGATCTTAATCAATAATATGATGTTGACAGACGAAATGAGTTTGCTTGTCTCTTGCCTCTTATCCTAGTCAAAAAAGCGAGTCAGTTTAAACAATCCATGGTAGACTAGCTAGATAGCCATCACCAAGTTTGGCTTCAACATCTGTGGTTTTCATATTTTTGGGGCACTTTGAGGTAGACGTCTTTCTGAGATTGTTAGACCCTCGACCTATAGCTTTAATTTCGCGGATCCAGTTAACAATCATAAACAATCATTAGATCAAGGGAATTGGAAGGTTAGACAAAAATCTTTTGGTCTAGAGAATATGGGTGTCTCCCCAGCCAACCTTTATGATTTATCAGTCTGAATTTGGAAATATCATGCAGTTTGTTAGGTTTGAACCGCAGGAACAGACTCGCTATGGGTGCATTTCTTGCCATCAGAATTGCTTTTTCTAGAGAAAGGAGTTCAGGAAAATCAGAACTTGGGGTCGTCTGTCTACGTATTAAATTCTCAGCAATCTTCTTCAATTAGGTTTATAAATGGTAGTCATTAAGTCTTTCTGACTGTATAGCGTATCCAGTGTTCTTTGTTAGCGTTGAAAACACTCTGAAGTCGAAACTAAAATTCAGCGCCCATGCATCAATACTAGATGTTTACGAGTTGTTCCTAATTAGTGAACATTTTTATCATTTTCCAAAAAGATATCGTTCAAACATGTTGGAGCTTATGGTTCAATGTACCGAGATCGTCTGCTTTTGGGAGAACTAGACACTGAATTTACTCACGAACGCAGTCTGATTGTCCTTGTGTGCTAACTAAAGTCTCAGAATTTGTGTCTTGTGAGTGAGCAATGTAACCGAAGATGCTGAACTTGGTTTTCTGCATCCAATTTCTATAATAATCCACAGGGAAAAGATGATCGGTAATTGCTTTGGTGAATAATTCAGAAAACCTTCCATTAAAAGAAAACAAGTAGAAAAAAACTCTTAATAAACTGATCGCTGCGGAACAATATGAACGCAGTTTTGTTGAGTCCCAAAAACTTCAATAGACAATGCAGTAAACAACAAAAACCGGACACAGAATTAGAAAACTATGTATATTTTGAATAGCTTTGATGTTGGCTATTCCTTTGTTTAATTAAATTTGTTGAATCCAAGCCAGTGGTCTGTAGTTAAAATCATCTGTCAGTAAAAGAACCAAGAGAGTCGCCGATGGAATGCTGCAGGCTATACACACTCAAAATTAAATCCTTCCGCTTCGCAAGTCAGATATGTCAGAAGGTTGAATCGGACGGGACAAATCTTTTATGGTGTAAAGGATGACAACATAACTTTACCCTCAATGTATGGATGAGAAACAGTGGATGACCGTAGGGGCTAATACCAATACGTTGTTGGGACGTGTGATGCGGTCCGACTGGTCGTCATCTAAATCACTTTTCTGACTAAGAGAAATAAAGGTGGGTTTTAAAATTTAATTAAAGGCGAGGGCTCACGAGTGACCGCAGTTGAAAGATAGAAAGTACCGACCTTTAAACTTTGTGTCAAGAACAGTGGACAAAGTGAAGAAGTTTGAAACACGCTTTCTCACCATAAAAATTTCGTCCAGCATCTTAGCTGGGAGAATCACTGAGCAGTGATCGTAACACGCTGATTCGCGTCTTACTATGGCATATATATTTGTGTGTAATGGACACTGTTTCAAAAGTAATTTATTGCACAATCTTAGGTTGAACAATGTCTACCAGATAGTTACTCCGGTGAACAATAAAAGTAATTTATCCCATTTTTACCGAACTTCATTCCTAAAATTTTTATGTAGCCGATTTTTTCATTTGTTAATATAAACTACTGAAAACAGTTAAAGTAGCATCGCAGTAATTGACGCTCAAACGGCCAACCCACTTTTGCCGTGAAAGTAGTCTGTAATATTCATAGCAAATATGAAACCGTGTTAACTGATAACAGTAGACCAGCATGTAGCAGTACATTAGATAAGCCTTTTCCATAAATGACCGTTTGCTAAGTAGATTCAATGTAGTGAAAATGGTGGAGAAAATATTTGTATAATTTTTCTGAATAATAGGTCAGCTTCCAAAATTGTTAATCTACAAAGCGGAAATAAACAAATGTACTTGGAGACAAGTGTTTGTGTTGTTTGTTTCAATCGACCAACCAAGTTGTGTCTAAAATTCTTCTACAAGCTCATGAACTTTCAGCTGGACAGTCACCGACCGTTTCCACATTCAAACCATTACTAATTACAAGATTGTTTAGGTTGTGGGATCAAGCCATGTCGAATTTGCTCAGTTCCTCCGAAACATCATTTCACTAACTATTTTTGAGGTCAACAAAATATGTTCTTGCTTACCTGATAAAAGCTTTTATCTGACCTAAACTTAATAGCACTGCTGATTGAAAAACAATTTCCATTACTTCATCGCTGGAACGTCAATACCTGACTTACTTGTACAAAGTTGTGATTACAGAAAGTAGGCGGCAGAATTAAAACACAACCAGCAGCATGGTTTGATTATATATGTATGCTTGACAATAATTAGATGGTCTTCCGTTTCCAACACAACGTTTGTGTTTCTCACCAGTGCACATGAGTGCTGCTTACATTTTGAGCGTACCACATTATCACATCTCGTGCGAACCACGATGATCTGGTTTTGCGTTCACGTCAAAGTACGTGGTACCCTTGAAAAGTTCGCCATTATTGTAAAAGAAAGCAACTTAATCAACAACCGGACTGTTATTCGGTTGATTGTAAGCTGATCTGTTGCACCCAGAGCGGACAAACGCTATTCAGAGAGAGAAAACACATACGCTAACCGCGTGAATTTCATCGAGTAATCGTCAACCTGTCATGTCAGTCAGCACAGTTGCCATTTCTCTTTGACAGACAGATTCATTCCGTAGTAGCCAGACAGACTGATCTGAAGGATTACGTATTACTGATCATTCAGAATAGTAGATCTGTGTCTTGCAAAGTTAATACATACCAGGTCTCCAGAATATGCTGACAAACTAAGATAGTTCACGAGAAGCAGAACTTTAGAAGTAAACTTTGTGTGCCTATTGGTATGAATTATCACGATCAATATCGCTTTTTGCAGAAATAGTCAGATTTCATTCAGAAGCATGATACTACTATGAAGACAGACTGGTTGCACGTAGTATACAGAGAAATGTCACAATTATTAGAAAAATAATTGCATTCTGAAACGTGAGTGTAAAAATTCTGTAAAACCGAAGCGACAGGGCGGAAGCCTAACTTAACACGCTTCCAACTATGAAGATCTACTGAAACGCACTTGTTCCATTCTACTGGAGAACATCTGCGTCTTCACTACAGAAGATATCAAGTTTCGTCATTTTCCTTAGGTGGAGTACTTTAGATCAACGGTTCTTGATAGGGGTGATCAATTTTTTAAACCACTCGTGATCCAACCACTATAAGTGTCGTCTTATTCGGCCCTGAAACGATTTTCATAGCAATCTAACTCTTTGTCTGTTAGGTTCTAGCTGTTGGATCTTATGGAAGTCAGGCTAAAACAATTAATGTGATTTACCGTTATTTTTTCATTTGTTCTTGAGTTTAAGTTTCAGAAATATGTGGGGAAAACACATTTTGAGCCCCAGCGTAATCTAAAATATCTCCTGTGAACACCAAAGCATTCAGCTAGCTGAAGTATGATCATACGAAGATTTATCTAGTACAGCACTCTTCTACTTCTGCGGGAGTAGAAATAATTTTTGGGATTATAATTTTTTTCATATTTGTCATGCTGAATAGCACGACAATAACTACATAGCAATTATTGCAAGCGTACCCCGTAATGAACGATCTTGTTTCCCGCAAATTCGGCGATAATGATACAAGTTTTCTAATCAATATACGGCAGGTTTAACATGTTGAGTATTGTTCGTAAAGAGTGGAAGGTGTGTACACCATCCAGTTTTGCTTGTCACATCATGTGGATAAACTGTTCGGAGTTTACCAGTCAGGATGGATAGGTCAATAACAAAGGAAAGAAATGTCACATGCAACAACAGAAATATACAAAGTGTCCACCCACATACTGTCTGTCATTAACGATCATTTGAATGCACTGTTGTTGTTTGCTTCATCTGTCTGATTGTTTCTATTTTTTTAAATGTTCTTAAGTGAACGTCTGTTTCACTAAATCTTGTGGATAGATGGGCTAAGGTTTAGAAACGCCGTCCTCTGCACTTTGTTGAATATAAACACCGATCGGTCATATTTGAACAAATCGATCAAATGTGCACGCTTAGGTATGCAATGAAGTTCGCTGAATAACATGCAAATCCCGCTGTCGTAGAGACTGCTGCTGCCATTGCTGATGGCGACGAAGGAAATCCTTTTCGTACCAAAATAAAAACGATTAAAAACAATAATACACACAAAACAAATCGAGATGAGTTCGTTTTTAAACACAAAAGAAAGTGCACAAAAGAAAGTTTAACCAGGCGATAGACGGCATACATGGAAACATAGTGAATAGCCATGCATCAGTAAGCCAAGTAGCATGTAAAGCAAATGTATTCAAGTGTGTGTGAATTTGGCAAGATGAAACCAGTTTGAGACAAATGCGTCCACACAAATAAATAATAACATGAAGATAGACAAATCATATCACCAAGGGTGGGGACAAGAAAGAACGAAATGCGAACAATGAAATATATCAGAATCAGGTATACAAACGAAAGACATTAGATTTTGTCATGTGGAAAAAGCCGTTCACAGGTGGACATTTCAATGTCTCTATTGTACTGTCTAAAACAACATTTCATTTAGTGGAATTTTTCCGATAAATCGATTTAGTCTTTCATAGCATCATGTTCCCCTGTTCAATGTAACACATCGAGGCTTGTAAATGTCGATAGTACGTAGAATCTAGGAGCACGGCTCAACTGTAAAGGATGAATTATCCTGTTGGTAATTTGGAAACGCGAATCATGTTGCCTGACAGTATTGTTGTGGTCTCAAAGTGACTAGATATGAAAGTAATTCGATAAACCCTTTTAAATCCAGTTCTAGTGATACTGGTTCACAATTAGTTCTTTTCACTGAAGCTTCAAACTTACAGCAAACTATCAGTAACTATCCAAACAATCATCGACAAAAACGATCGTAAGCTAAGACATCATGAACTTTGAGCGAAGTTTTTAGAGTACTCATGGGACTTTCTATGACGTTCAAACGAAATATGGTTACATGGTAATAACTGACAAATGCTACAATGAGCGGTGCTCCATTGGTTCACTTTATTTGTCTTCACAATCAAAAGATATCACTAAGGGAGTAGCAGCGACTGGCTTTGGGTTGATTGGTCCCCCGTCAACAGTTCACCTTAAGTTCGACCCAAATATTCAGTAGTTTAATTGGGCCATACCACTTGTAAGTCTGAGGAGAACTAGCGTGCACAACCCGGTCCGAGCAAAACTGACTGACTGTAATGCTTTCACCATTAAGTTACTAGAAGGCAGTTTTTCGTTTGCAAAATCTCGAATTATAGTGCAGACAAACTGTGTGATAAATAAATTAGTAAACATGAAAACCATTGATAAAACGTTGCGGTTGAGCTTCTGGATATATTTAACTCATCACGCTGGTCGTGGATTTACTGGCGTTTTAATTTTTAAGCCAAAACTACGAACGATAGTAGCCAAAAAATAATTTTGCTTGGAAATTTACGTAGCTCTAGTAAAATTGAAAACAGGCTTATGACATATCATTGATGTTGTTGGGCCATTGGAAATGGCATAGATTTTGCATCAGAATGAATTACCAACAGTCGTCGAATTTGCAGGAGTGAAACAGTGATATTACTGGGGGAGCAGCATCCGCGACTACAGAAATGAAACTCGTTTAGGCCATATATAGACAATTTCATGTTCACAGTTTTCAGTCTGACTATTGAGACGGCCTTATTTTCACTAAGTTACACTTTGTCCACAAAGCAATTTAAGCGATCAGAATTTGCTTGATGGATTTTAAATGTCAGGAGATTAAAGTCCGTTTCAAACCTCACGAAAAGAACTGTGTGCTGTTACAAATAAATAAGCAGCCGCTACGGGAGTAAAATGGAATAACTTATGTAGCAGTGTTATATTTGCTGACCGACATTGCCGAATATAGTGATGACTATCAAGACAGTCTTACGAATTGAGATTCGACGTGATATTTACCAGTTAACATAGTATTTGTTCGCTTCCAACTTATTAGCTTCATTTTCAGGACTGTCGAAATATGAATTTAGTTAATTATAGAAAGTCGGGGGTAGATCTCTATGGAAGTAAAAATCATTCGTGGCCAATCCTAGCTTTCCAGTTTACATAAAATCTAGATGGCTTCTATCGAAGGAGTATTATAAATACAAGCTCCACTCGTGTTAGAATTTGTTCATGTCGCATACCCTTGAGGTGAGTGACTAACAACCATTAACCAGTACCCTGTTGCTTCAGCCCACTTAAATCTCCGACTGCTTCTTGGATTGGAAGTTATAGTTATGAGTCAATCGATCGGAATTATTGGTATGATTAATGCTTGTTTTGCTGGGGGCATCTGAACAACCTACTCAGTTATAGTTCTGGATATAATGAGTTGGTGGTGCATAGTATTGCGTCGTTGTTGTAAGGTTGTTTCACTATGGCTTGCACAATGGTGAAAATCACGATCGTGGAGTAGAACAACCTAGTGGCAAATATAGAGAAGGCTTGAGTTCAGCCCTCAGTTTCTGACCTACCCACCGGAAGGTTTAGATGAACGCAACAACTGTGATGGACTGTGAATGTCATAGTATTAATGTTACTTGCTAACAAATAAAACGAAGTTACTCACTCGGTAATCCTTATCTTTCTGTCTCATTTCTCGCCTCCTCCTACTGGCCTGAAACAGGAACACATGAGGTGTTTGGTAATGCAATAAGAGGTTCCATGCAGTTAATTTTGATCAACAGTATTTCACAACAGATCAGATTAGGTTAGCTTCTAAAATTTGACCTTGCATAACTTACATCAAAATAGAGCCAGAAAATGAACACTGCGTGCGCGATCACATAAATTATTACGAATGAGGTGAACACATGTTGCTCCACAATTTGCACCCGTTTCCATTCCTCACAGGCCATCTTGTTATCCAAACTGCATTCATTTGAAAGACGAGGGACAGTGGTGTTTCGTTGATCACCAACAGACGTTGATATGTTGCCGTTGTCTGTGCTGGTTTTTGATTCTGCGATCTGGTCTGTCTCTTCCATATGTTCCGAACCGAGAAGGAATGCGAGCAGGTTGTCTGCAAAGCCATTGTCAGGTGAAACGTGTTCTAATTAGATCAAAAGAAAAATGCGAAATAGTTGTTTATTGTTTTGTGGGGCGTACACCTGTGTGCAATGGAAGCGCGTTTGTTTTTATACAGTTCACAACGACGGCGCGAGATTAAGCCCGAAAGATGTTCCGCGTCGATTTGCAATAAACAGTTTTAGAAGTCCTCTGGAACTTAACTTAATTCAGTCTGTCTATGCCTCCTGAGTGCAAGCATGGTCGCAACTGACCACT
>LUCH01002741.1:0-65925 GCA_013368495.1 Paragonimus heterotremus | reverse complement strand
TTTTCTTCTAGGATATTCCACGTCACTGTTAAGGTGAGCGGCGGCCCGAGCCACAGTACCTTTTGGTCAGGCTCATGGCTGTTATGATGATGATGATGACGGCCCAAACGTAAGGGTCATTTCTACTTCCTTTCGGTCCCATATGGTTAATTAGGACTGGGCGTCTATATCATTTGAATGAGATGAACTATTTCATACAGTGACCAGCTCATCCATCAAATTGGTCCGACTTGTTGACAGGTGAACCATGGCTTTACTGCATGGTATCACGCCGAGTCGGCGACCGTCATGTTCACGTTTCGGGAAAAATAGCATTCTGCTACTCCAAGGTTGAAAAACTCTCCGCATCTTTTTTATCGTTCGCCCAAGGTCTTTGTGCAAGCTTTTGGCCTTCTTGTTTTTAGGTTTTTGGCAGTCTATGTGGTTGTAGAAACCATGTGTGCTTGAGCGACCATTATCTGTGGGGTTTGCCTACGTGACGGAATTCTAGGTCTGTCCGAACTTCACGGCTACTTCGGAACATACTTCTACATGACAAACCTTCATGTTTGCTGTGATTTTTCACAGATGTTCCTCATGTTTTTTCATCCGACTCGTCGTGCACCCTCAATTCTTCAATGCCATATGATGAGTTCTGTATACACCCTCTTCGCGTGAATACCAGTCAGTTTTTTTTGCATTTACTAGCACATGATCTGTGTACAAATAGTCGAACAAAACTGGCACGTACAACAGCATGTTTCCAGACTAGGTGGTTTCGTCAAAATGGTTCGACAGTCTTTAACAGAACAGTTGATTTGTGTCTATTGCTGAGGTGCACGATGCTGTCCTCATAGGATGCTTTCTGTGTTGGTATTCGGAATGTAGTGACCATAAAATACGCACATGTAGAAAGGTTCCTCACCCTTGTCAGTGCATCACTTTCAGACACCAGCAGTATCTCACAGACGCTTCAATCTGGGGATTGTCGATCCTGTTAAACGTTCCTGTCACCCACTGATGTGATGACGTCTAAGTGGTCTTTCAGAAGGTTTATGCGGACGTCACATCCTATCCATAATATCGTCCAAACCTATGTCCCTTTGGACGTACGCGGATGTTTTGTGTCAGCAGGCTTTAACCGATGTACTGAAGATGGCGGCACACAGGTAACTGTCCACTGGGATTCAATCGAGCAGGCATTGCTCTGCTTTGGAACTCAGTGTGATATACCTGTTTAAACGGTATTTTCTCTTCGAGTGATTTCCGGTTTAACTTAAACGACGGTTTCTCTCGTAATTGCGCGTTAAAAGTTGTTTTACCCATGTATCTACAGGTGACCATATACCATTCTAAAACTCTCTCACCGGTTTAATACGGCGGTGGTCTGTTCAATCACAGTGTGTACAATCGAACTTCCCCCACCCCTTCGTCAAAACTAAGTGATGCCTCTAGAGGAGGCGACACGAATGCGGAATTACCAAAATACTTGCAGTCGGGAGCATCTATGTGTATCAGGTTTATTGACTTGATGGTAGAATTAGTCGTTTGCGAGTAGTGTGTTAAGGGTGCTCCGCTACGGCTTTTTTCTGATGTCTTATTTGTTCAGTGGTCAACGCAGATCCATTCCATTATCAGTTTCCTTTAGCAATGCCATTTTAGCAAACACTAACGATTCTTTAATTTCCTTGTTGCCAGATCTGCAGGTAGGTGACAAAATGCTCGTCTCTAGGTCACATAGTTCCTAGGGGATCAAGATAAAGCGAATTATAAAAGCATTGTGGACAGAGAGTGACTACAATGTTGGATGGCCTACCTCTATGAGTTTTTTCGAATGAACTCGTTTTGATCGTAAGTACCAAATGTCCACGTCTTGCTATCCACCCGTTGCTGCCGTTTGGTGCGTACACTTTGATGCTGACGTCAGTGGTCGAATATCTGAGAACGGCTTTGTGTCCTCTGCCCTGAGCGGCACATGTGTCCTGGTCTAACCTGTTTACTTCTTGCGGCCACTCCAGTAACCGGGGTGATGTTTCCACTATTCTGGGTTGTGGAACCGTTCGCCCTAATCGATGTATTTCGCCATTTTTATTTCAAACACGCACACGACATTCTTATTTTCATAACGTGGATCAAGATTTTCCGGTCCGAGTCAATGAATCGTACCCTTGTATTAGTCAAATATAGCTACCACTTAACCACAGTATGTGCTGCTTGTATTGCTTGATCAATAGCGTTGGTGCGCCTGAAAGATCCTTCATATGGTCTACGTCCAAAAGTTACTCAATAAACTTCTAATTCTGCAAAATAAAACAACTGCTGTGCGCCAGTTAGTGCCAGCTTCTCGTTGCAATGTCACCATCATTCGTTTTTATCTTTGTGTGTGGTTGTAAGGTGCAGTATCCTAATTTATTAGCTCGAAATATGTCGATTGCTTGCCACTTAGCATTTGTAATTAATCTTGTGATTTATTCAGAGTGTGGTGCACCGTTATAATTGTACAGCACCACAGGGATCGAACTCACTCGGTGAATCAGCATTCCAGTCACAAAAAGCACATGCTCACCGTGATCAAGTCAACTACTCACATTTGTACATGTGATCTAGTCTTTCGTAGAACAGTTGAAACAGATTTGGGGTGTATTTTCATACATTACTTTTTTGAGGGCAGTGTTATTTGGCCGGTAATTAGTGCTCTATCCTAGACACTCATAATTGTGACCGCTGAGTTGTGACTACTCTTGATACCGGTGGAAGACCAATGACTCCAATTATGTGATGTATGGGTCCGGATTTAAACATCGAATTGACGTGAAGTCTATTGAAGGCGAACTGCTTGAAGACTGTCACTCTATAGTAGTTTGATCTTGACACAAAATGAACAGTCATTTGTCACTGTTTTTTTTACTTTACTACGAAATCAAACGCTTAATCATCTTAGTAGATTTCTCTTTATTCCATGTTTTACAAGCGTATCCTTTTACTCAGTAACTCCCATTCGGTTTCATAACATCACCTTGAACTACATCATTTTGTTCTGTTCTCATCTGAGTTTCTTTTGTTTAGGGCTGGATTATCGTTCCTTCCTGGCCTACACAATGAGTTTAATGTATCCCTATTTGTACTTCTGCAACGCATGTTTATATATCCCGCCTTCCAAAAATAATACTTTTCTGTACTGAATACTGGGACGTTCTGATGTCCCGCCAGTTTAAACCCGAATTTATGCTACGTTCATAAGTCACAATAGCAATAACTCACTACTTTTCATGTTGTTACAAGGCTAACAGCTTGTACGGGAATCGCTCTTTGGTTTGGTGATTATTCAGACGTTCATTTATCTAGGTGGGTCTTTACATGCCCCAACGATTATTGAAACAGCCTTCATAGAACTTTACTTGATCGGGTGGGCCTTAACGCCATCACTTCCAAAGGAAAAATTTCTGTCAGTAGCTCCGTGAAGCGGATGTAGCGAAAACTAACTACTTCAGTGTATAACTTGGTGATACTCCGTTGGTCTGAATACATGTATTCCTTTTCAAACTGTAGATTTACATTGACAATAGCCACATATTCTCGAACTCGTGCTAGAATGCCTAGCTATGTCTGTATTACGACATTATTCTTTGAACACGTAACCGATTCGGGTCCAAAAGCTGGCAAGTTTGAATCGGTTCCTAAACTTCCAACAGTAGTGGAATAAGCGATACAGCAAGCCGCAGTTATACACGCTCGCAGAGGACATTACAACGGGTTCAAGGGTAAAATCAACATCGAACGGTCAGGAGAAGCTAGTAAGCATAAAAGAAGTCAGTTGTACGTCTGCGTGATTCGAATATCTATAACTCACTCAACAGAAAGACCGGCTGTTACCAAGGCGTTTGATCAGCTCAGTCAAAGTTCACAGGAAAGCGCCTTGGAATGATGAACGTGAAACAGTCAAGCAAGCTGAGAGAGAGGACATTAGACGCGCGATTCGGTGAAACACCACTAACTGAGTTAAGGGGTGTGAAACAGGCAGACAGACACACCGCGGTGACGTCTTGGACGCTCACGTCATTGCACAACTCGGGCACAGTACGTCGTTTGGAATGAGAGTTTTCGAGGGGTGTGCCCATCCAGATACAGGAGTCTGTAACAGTTACACTACAAATATACCAATGTCCGCCGTCAAATCGATTCTCCACCGTTTTCGATTTCATTCTTCTTTGAATCTCCAGTCGACAGCCTCCATGTTACCAGCCAAGCTTCTATCAACTAGACCAAACATGGACAAAATTGGTTGGAAAGCGTTGGTTTTATAGTCACATTATAGAAGAAAAATAGACATAATTTAACTACTCAGTATTCGTAACGTATTCTCATTACACTCCGGACTGACTGGAGCACAGCGCTACTTTAATGATGACGGGTTATTTTTTACCGTTTGACCAATCTGATTTCCATGTTCTTTTTTCATTCCTTCAGGATTTTGCCTGAATCTGCTCACACAGCTTTTGATAAGGTGAGTTTCTCAGCATTGGATATGTAATTTTTCCTTAGCCGTGGTGCCTCCGTGCAGAAAGTCAATTTCTCCGCCGTTTGGTTTGTTTGTACTAGCAGTTTGATGCGGCCTGTTCAGCGCCCTGTCACTCGATCATCGACTGCGTATTATCACCATTAAAGTTTGTAATGACTCAGTAGTAATGATACTGACCATCATTCACATACGGTTGCAGGTTCGACTTTCGATTACCTCATCCACTTCTGTCTTGGCTTAAGCAACCTAACAGTACCCCTCTCACCTCCACTTGTTACTTGGCGTACTACTTTTTAGTAAACACATCATTTTAGGAAAGCCAAATTTAAAAAATGGTATCATAATTCTGCCTCACCGCGTAATACCACCATTACAGTAATGTCTCACTTTTCTACAACAAATGATGTAATATTTTAATAATCTAGACTGTATTTTTGGCTCTGTTCTGCACACATACACTCAATACTTATTTGTCTCTGGCCTGTTGCCAGCAGCATTTATGAGTCCATTACGGTCATTTTCCTTCGGCGTTGAGATGTTTGTTTTATCTGGACCATGCTGCAGTTAGAAACTCCACTAACTGGCTTATTCCATTTATGCTGACTAGACATCTCATCTGAAAATTATGGTCCGTTCAAATGACATTTGGGAAAAGATTTTAAATTTGGCTCTGTTTTTATAATCCTGGGAGAGTACTATACTTTGGATTTGCGTTTGAAAAAGTACTAAAGTTAAACTCTGCCACCTCAATGAAACCGGGACTGAACGTTGTCCTTATCGAAATTGGATCACTGGCCAATAACGCAACGTAAACCCTGCATGTGTAGATACGCAGTGACCAACTGCACTGTGCTTACGTTCTGTTGATTGACTGTCCTGTAACCGACTCAGTTCTGTTCTACCTCTGACAAGTTTGTTCAATAAATACACGCATACGACCGTCAACGATTTTATTTACTGGGGGTCATTCGTGTTTGCTAGCCAACTCTCGCTAACTCTTGTTTACAAGGATCTGTTTACAGGATCTGGAACAATATGTGCACTTGCCTCAGAAAGCCTTGTTTGCTAGTAGATTGGATACTATTATTCACGCTGTCAGGACACTTCTGAGAAGTCCGTCATTGGGATATCGATTTGTTCGCACCCTTGCTTAGCTCAGTGGTTCTGCAAGCGCAAAGCAAGTGTAGCAGACTACCAAAAGAGACCTATTACGTCGTTGTCTTCAAGTGCATGAATCGTGGTCAGTGACGCCATCATCATTCAATAGAGGGATTCTGCAGTTTTACTGCCGGGATTGCAGAATCTCAATGCTTTGAAGGGACCAAGGAATGCATTAGCATCCTGTTTCTCTCAGTACTGTTATCAAAGGATTTTGCCATTGTCGCATATGTGCACCTCCTTTGGAACATAATTTTTCATTAAAATCAGAAATGGCCTTTAACATCATAATGTGAGAATTTTCTACTGTCTGCAGGATCGTTACAGAACGTCTTTCAGTATTTGAGGGCGCCAGCAGATTCACGGTTTTCAACAGACTGGTAACCCGTATCGCTAATGCAAGATCGGGCTATGAAAAATATCTCGTGAGTGAAAAAAGCGGAAGGGTTGAACAGTTGGAAGAAGAAGAATTGTGCTTGTAGTGGCAGGCGATCGTGTGACTTCTCTAAGGATCCCGGCTGCAACCGTGTTTTCCTGCTTGTTTGTTCTGTACGCATGATTCTGTGTACGCCTGCAACAGGAGGCCTGATACTTTCTTTAGTCGTACAACAAATTGCACGCAGTGAATGCTTGTCCTTTTCTTAACGACTCATCTATTATTTCATTCTTCAAGGTCGTTTAACCCGGATTCATTCGAGCGTTGTTTAACGCACTCGAAGGTTCCACGGACTTTTCGCTTCGCGCGCGTTTTAGCGCCGCCGAGTGGGCTGTAGCCCACCTCGCGATTCTTTCCTTTCTCCTCTTGGTTGCTGCCGTTGGTCCCAGACTAGGCTAGAGCTAACTACTTACCATATTTCCAAATACTGCTGGAAATATACGGTTTGTTTCCAAACCCCACTGCCTTCTCTAGTTCGATGCCTGTTGGGGCTACGTTACCATTGCTCTTCAGGAAAGGCGTATTAAATTGTTAGTGGACGAGGGTCTAGCGCATACCCACTTGTTTCTTACATGCTTTTTCATGGAGGTAAAAAAAACTGAAGGTCAGAAATGAAATGGAATACAACAGACTAGCTTGTTGCGTGTGTCAGGCAGTGTCTTTGGTTGCCTGAAGATGACAGGCCTCAACACGAGAGATGCTTTGTCGGTGGACCACATTACAGGTTTCCGGCAAGAATAGTTGTATTACAACCATCCAAATCTGCCGACCTGTAATGCAGCGAGTGCTGAAAAGACTCGAAACTTTGTCTTCACTACAAATCAAATACAATGAGATTTTTTGCTAAAAACAAAAACATTATTATGCGAATAGCAGTTCGTCGAAAACACGAACTTTCGTTTACCGTCATTGACGATTTGTGCAACCGTCAGAGTTGGAGCGTGTGTGGTGCTTTGGCAATGGAAATCTTCGACTAATGTCATGAATGGAGTGTAAAATTTCAATGTCCTAGTGTTGAATTGATCCACCATAAAGGATCTTTAAAAATTACATTGGTCTGGAAACCATCTTCGGAAGGTTTGGGTAGGTGTACTGAATGGTCACAACGACATAGGGAGTATGAGTGATTCAAAGCTGAACTTTGTTTTTAAAATAACGTTGGTATTGGGTGAATGATAACTTCTCATACTGGCCGTCTATGTTGCGGTAGGGGATTGAATCGGAAGACCCCATCCCAAGTCTGTGCTTAGAAGTCTGACCTGCGAGACAACAAAGAATAAAGTTTTCTTGGGAGATCCGACCCTGAGTTAATGACCCAAGCGTCTGACTAACCCGGCAATGACTGATTTGTTTACTCCAACGGCGCAGCAAATATGACATTGTTATCCGATTTTGGTCACTGCTGTGCAGTGAGCCGTAGTCAACGGCCTGCCTACACTCGCTGCATTTTGAGTTCCTCCACTCGGCCTTGTTTTTATCGATTTTTCTGTTTTTGTAAATTTCCTTTCAAGTTGTTTGACATTGTTGGAATGTGCAACTGTCCAGGCTACACAGTACCTCCTGGTCAGGTTTATGGTCTTTACAAACGACTGCATTCTAGGTATCACCCCAAGTTAATCTGAACCGTGTTGTAGTCAATCAGAAATATATCAGTTTCTTTTGTACGAAATAGAATTAAAGCTGTGAAACTTCTGTTGTTTAAGTGAGTACCATAGAGGTCGAAGATCTTTCAGTGACAAGTACACGGCTGCGAGGCTGACAGTTCGGGTTCTCTGGATCAATACTATCTTTCTTCTGATTTCGCGCATACGTAAGTATTTTTTTAAGGCACTCATAGAAGACTACTGTAGCGCCGTTTTTTGCAGACACAGTGTTGAAGTAGGAGCGGTAAAACAGGCAATAAAGAACTGCTATATCCTTTAGTGACTGCTTCTGTTGGGCAAGCAAAAGTCTAACAGAGCCTCAGACTGTACCCCCAGAGGTGGTGGTCAAGCAACAACGTGGTCACGAAATATGAAGACCCTGACTGCTCCATTGAGCAAAGTGGGTAGGTGTCGCCTGCCTTGATGGGGTCCTCATGATCACTCAAACCACTGGTTAGAGACGCTATCCGAGATGGCGATGTGTCGCAGTCAATTGCGTACCTGTATCCATACCATTTCTAGTTCTTCCGCTTAGTCTTCTTTTATTAATTTTCAACCTTCTTAGTAACGTTTTCTTCCAGGATATTCCACGTCACTGATGAGGTAAGCGGCGGCCCGAACCACAGTACCTTTTGGCCAGGCTCATGGCTGTTATGATGTTGGTGATGATGATGATGGTGGCTTTATCCATAATTGGCGATTAACTATTCTATTAGATTAACAGTATTTGGATAGCAAAACCGTTGTCTAACAAGGGTTCGAGTAATTAGTTTATTCCGTCCGTTTGAATCCGCAAAAGTGACGAGCTTTCTTTTCTGGTGGAGGATGTTACCAAGGATTGCGTCTCCTTGACGTATTCAATACCCAAGTGAGCAAGAATTTCGGGAAGAAACTCACAATTGACCTTTCGTGGACCTGCTGCAATTTTTTGCAGCTTTTGCGTACGATTCTTTTTCTAAAGGTAGAAGAATTTGAAAAGCTTTCCAGTTTATATGATGGGGTACCCATTATCGTACCTAGTTTAGCTCATTTTTTGTGACCTTTTCGTGATAATGTGACAGACAGTTTGTACAATAGCCACATATCGTGTTTTCTTGTATGACTCACTTTGGCAGCACATGCAAAATGTTTGTGTATTGTGTGTAACGTAGGTGTTACCTGGATAATCACTAATGGATATGTTTGCATACTTGTCTTTAATGAGAAGGCACTATTTCTCTAACTACTGGCTGCCTGCATTAGGGTCATACTGCATTGTTAGAATTATGGAAGTTGCCACTTTTCATGTTGTTTCTGATGTCATTCATGTTGTCCAAATAAATAGTAGCAATCCTGTAGCTGGACACAACGGCTGAAATAGGTTATAAGAAGTAGATTTTGAAGGCAAGTTCTACCCAGAAGGTGATGCGGCTACAAACTGATGCTATCAGTTGAACGCTCTAGCAAAGTCGGCGAAATCATCATCCGATATATGACCATATATATATGGTCCATATGAAGTCGAGTATGCTCTTTATGGATATATATATATATATATCCATAAAGAAGGGCATACTCGACTTCATGTGGATCGCTTGACCGATAACTAACAGAAGTGTGACTACCACCTAACCTATAACTAAGAATAACAATAGTTTTTCCCGTTCCAACAGTAAGAATCACCAAGTGGGATTGATGGAATGGCCTAGTGAATACACAAGACACTCCCATCACTATTCTTGGACGAATCTTGTTTGGATTTATTGAACTAGCAGGGTTGTACTTTGAAAAGGGATTTACATCGTAGAGGGTGGATTATTTTGTGTTCGTTTTGTGCTACAGTATTTATGGAAGTTGAAGTGATGGTTTTCAAAAAACCCCTTGGCTCATCTGGCGCACTTGGTTGGCTGAAACAGTATGCTGTTCACACTCTTTCAAAAAGATCGCTTTGTGCACAAGGTACTCGGCTTGTGATCTTTTGGGAAGTGGTAAACTCCATATTTACAGTCAAAGAACACATTCAGTTTCCCAGTACGCGAAACATTAACAATATACATCACAATGAACACTGATTTCCGTATGGAAAACTGATTGTCGTTTGGACTTACCATGATGAAGCGAGCTTCTGCTGTCTGAGAACGAGATTGTTGTAAAAATCAATCCTCATTCAACTCCAAACGAATATAGAGGGTCATCATAATAATGCCGTTTTCGATCAGTTTCCTCGAGGACGCTTGCCAAAACACGTTATACCTGTGATCCGTTGAACGTTATTTTTACGTATGCATTCGGCAAGGAGTGGTAAATTGCACACGTTTATCTTCACCGAAATGTAGCGAAGGTCACTTCAGGTTTTAATATTTTTCCTGACCAAATTCTGTCATTTCTCCTGCCCACATTGAATTCAGGCTGCATACTACTTCAACATCGATATCGTGCGCATTCCCGTGGATCCCCTATCTTTGCAAGTGGATATCGACTCAATGAGACGTGCCATTACCAGGAACACTTGCATGGTGAGTCATCCTAAATGATCTGATAGGTAAAGCACGCTGTTTTTCTCTCCTTCAAAAATGCATTGCAGGTCTGTAGTAAATCACAAACCCTCTAAGCCATTTTGTTTGCATTTAGGTCTGTTGTATAAACTACTGTTTTAAACTTCCTCACAGCTATACCCTGTCTATCAAGTAGCGGCCTACTTCTCTCAGTGCTCAGTCATCTCCGTCACCACCAACCGGCTTTCCTCAGACTATGAGCAGACACACGTAATTCCTTACTTGTTTCTGGAGAAGCATTGAATATGTGGTCGGATTTTCTAAACTCTATAATTCTTACGGAGGCGGTTCGTGGCTAACAGGTAGCACAATTCTTCCGGAAAGTTGCGTCGTTTTAAGACATGGACAGTTCAATCGCATCGTTTGGTAGGGTTTTAAACGATACGACCATATGTAATGTTGTTTGCCAATGATCTCAGATATTACCGCTTTTCGCCATCAGTGTTTGCTTGTATCCATGAATTACTTAAAAATATGCATACTATTTTGGTCGAATCCTTATCCTCGGTTATTTGGCCTCCTTTGTTTTTCAGCTGCTTGGTTCCGCGCCCGGTTTTCCTCATGGAATCATTGATCCTATTTCTGAAATAGCCGCTGTAAGTAATTTTTCTTCAGGGTTATAGATTGTGAAGGCCGGTGTACTTGATTCACTTGTCCCGCTAATTGCGTTCGTACTCAAAGTCCAACCATCTGATTGGCATTAACACAAGCTGTTTGGAAGTCGACTTCAGCAGATCAGTCGAATTCATGTTTGTTCTCGGAGGTATAGGTTGTTTAATGATCCCTTTACCAACTACGCTCAATCATCTTATATTGTGGTATCCATCATATGCAACACTTTTGAAAATGTCCGTATAATTCTCTTTCACCAATCCTACCCTACGTAGTTATCTGCATCCGCGAGTGTAACACGTAGCAATTTAAAATGTATATTTTAATGTCCCTACGTATCCCTCTTTGATACGCACACCAGTTCACCATGCCACAAGGGTTGTACTAATTATCAGCTGGTTTATGGCTGTCAAGTTTGCGTGAAGTGATCTTGTGTAATCAAATGTTTTAACGCCACTGTTCCGCACACGGTGATCGGTTGTTTACTGGTGAGTAGTTAGGGTTTTTAGTTCATATAAATTCCTAACTAATCGCATCTGTCACATTCTCCTAGACTTTCCAGTTGTTTCCTTCGTATATTGCAAGGTGGCACACCTCAATTGGGTCACCGTCTAAAGTGCTGTGAGAAAGTTTTGTCATATCAACACTCACTGTGCACAAGTACAATCAAGAACCATAGCCAGAAGCACGTACAGAATGAACGGTTTACTCAGATGCTCACAAAACCTGATCGGGCTTCACTGAACTGAAAGTACTGATTTTCGGGCAGCATTGAGAACATCAGTGTACACTGTCTGTGTATTCCTGATTGCCAGGAATAACTAAAGGCGTTTTATGCATAATGCTGGTCCATTTCACCTGCCAGTCACATCGGACAACGTTTGCGTTTAGCGTGTTTATTCAAATATATTCTGCTGATCTGCTTTTATGGAACATTGCTTGCTGAAACTCAGTTGTTGCATGTTTATGCAACAAACTGGGTCGATTGTCGTTGATAAACCTGACACTCTTGTGTGTGACTTCACGCTGGAATGATATACAGTACTCCACCGGTGAGCCTCCTTTGGCACTAAATTGGCAGTTTGCTGTTTCCGGGGGATCGCTTTTGTTTTAATCTCTGTTCATGTGTGTATTTCCTTTTGAGTGGACATTCATGTGTTGCTTTAAAATCCACGTAAACCGACTTTTTAGCGGACATCTTGATATAGTTTTTGGCATTTGATCATTAACATGCGTGTCTCCTCCGGTTATTCCAAACAACTGCTGATTGAGGATCCCTCACTGTCTCGACCCTTACTCTGTTGCATCCCTTTTTGGGATGTTCCTTGCTGGCTTATGCATATTGTCCATTCCCCTTTCGATGTCTTGTCGCCGTATACGTTTTAGCGTCAGCTAACCATACCCCTGGCGTTTGGTGGTTGGTGTAATGAAATCGCTGTGCTATCTTGGTGTTAAGTCTTTCCGTGCCATCCCGACAGATGTTTCAACTAAATCAAAAAAGGAGCTTCGCTTTACATTTTGTCCTACATGTCACATTTTTGTAGTAATCACAAACGCACTATCTTGCAGTCGCTGCAAGTTTTCATTTTCTGGATATAGCCCTCCTCTTTAATGTGAGACTCGGTGATAATTGGTTCGTTGTTGGTCTCTACACTACACGCTACGGGTGTGCTATCTGTGTATAATTCCGTTTACCCTTACTTATGTGGTAGTCAAAATAAGCCTTGCAGCTTCAGGCTACATTCTAACTTTATTTGTACTCTTCGAAGTTTACCCCCATACCTGATAAATATATCATTCCATTTCCCTCCTTTTTCCCCCACACCCTAGTTGGGTCGTCAGTACTGCATTCCTGTGCATGTGGATTGTTGTCTAGGTGGCTTCCTACTGCCATTCATGGAGGCAGCTGACTATCCGTTGCAACCGTTTGATTTCCGTGTGGCCGGTGTGACCAGCATCTCTTGCGATCCGCACAAGGTGAATGTGTGCGTTTTTACTGGGTATGGTAAACCTCCGACAGTTTTATTCCGGTACACGGACCAATTCTACCGTTGTCTTGATCTGAATACCTATGAACTTCAGCTGCTGTCGTGGTATAAAAAATGAAGTAGTTGCTCGTAACTTCGTGGCGGGAGTGGCCCTCGTCATTTTAAGTCATCTTCATCGATAGGGAATGTCTACCTGAAGGCTAAGGGTGTATGTATAAGGCGCACGTAGACGCACTGCAACTACACAGGTTAGAGAACATAAACCGTCTTCAGAACTTTGACCGTTGATGTTTGAATTAATTGCACGTAAGGAGCATTGCCAGTAGACAAGTACCGGTGTAGTTAGTAAGCAGCTGCTTAATCATAATATTTGACTAGATTCATTTAAATCAACTTGTTCGAATGAGTCATACTCTTCGATCGTCTGCTATTCGTCTGTCACATCAAAATTTGATACTGTTGCATCTAGCTAGCGTAAGCTGCGACATAACCGAATGAGTATTCTACTTAGAGAACTGGATACAGTTAGTAACCACTAAGCTAGGTGCTGCACATAGTTCTCACCTCCCAGGTTAGAACTCTCGATCCTCGTGGTCTGTGACTGGTGACGTTAGAAAGGATTGTAGCCAATCAGGTTCAGTAGTGTGTATTGCCTTTTGTGTTACTGGGCTGTCTATGACGTAAGGACACCCAATGCTGCGGAGAACTGGAAGTCACCAGAAAGATGTATCCATTGTCTGCTTGTAGTGTCTAGACAACTTATTATCAATCGCTTACCAATAGACACAAGTTTTATGAACTAAGTTTCGTCTCCCTGTGTTTAAGTGCCTTTTTCTCATCGTTATACACTAGGCAGACGTAAGTGTTAACTGATAACGAAAATCACCAGTTTTGATCAACAGAAAGATGACGACAAACCAATTTGTCAATTTCAAAAGCATCGTAGATGTTAAGGTGTTTGATAGTAGCTTGCTTCTCGCACTATTGTCTTTACTCATGGCGTTCAAACTTGAGTGAATATAAGCTTAATTGAGCTTGTCTTGAAGTTGTGGAAATTGACGCTGGGCTGAATTTGTTCGGGTCGAACTTAAAACCAAACCATATAGCCTATTTTCACTTAAACAAGTTTCGTGGTTATTTTCACTAAAACTACTCCGTTTATTACTTTTGCCATGCGCTGCATGTAGAGTGGGCTTTTGTGTAAACAGTTTCTTTGATATACTCAGAGACTTGTGTTCTCCGAAATGGTAACAGTATTGTGGAACCGTTTCAAGATTTCCAGACTGACCGCGGACGCCCTCGAATAACGGACACTATTTAAACAATGTTGTTCTTAGTAGTAACACCATACAGGCACTTCAATACTTTCTCGCCAAATTAGTGATATTTGAGCTCTTTATCAGCAATCGAATATTTTCAGTGCAAAGTTAACAGAAGTTGCTGTCTGTGTCTGCTCTCAGTGGTGGTAATTTGAGAGGAAGATTCCACGTCCACAATACGTTGTCTGGAATGACCATCGCTCGACTCCTCAAAACTTTACCCACGTTTACCATGGTGTAGTACATATTTCTGAAGACTGTCATGCAGAACGTTTCGGTACATAGAGCTGTAGATCACTAGGAGCTCTGATCTGTTTTCAGGACATTTCCTTCGTGTGAAAAGGACACTACGTTCGCCAGCGTTTGATTAGAAAGGGAATCTCCTTCAAGCAGTGCTGTGCACCCATGCCTCGCAGATTCGAGCATCTGGTTGATGCTACCCGTTGGTTGACCATGCTGATTATCTTCACAGTTGCTGATACTTTACAACTGATATTTACGTGTCCAATTTATGGCTCGATCTTGAGATATTTAAATGGTTTGGCGGTGCCCACCTGTTTATTGATGCTCGTGAAAGCCACAGTAGACAGCGTTAATGTTAAAAAATACCTCGTTCTGACAAACGGTTCGTCGGGAACACTCGTGTTCGTATCTGTTTTTTGTTCGCTTCCGTAGCTTTTATTGTGACGTTGAAACTGTCTTCGTACGAGACATTTCAAATGACCGGTTGGTAAATGTGGCTTGAGCTACCGCTCATCACAACTTACTGATGTCTTATACGTCGTGCCCTCAAAATAAGGACTGGTTTGACACTTATCACCTAGATGGTAGACATTTTGAAAAAATATCGTCTAAACTTCTACCATCCCATTGTTTGTGCTATCAGACAAACCATCCATACTGACAAGTCAGTACACTTCCTGAGGACATTCAGTGTGCCACCATCGATGAGTAATCTGAGCAAAAGTTGTTTATAATCCGGGATTAACAGTTTTCACTTTGTTGCCGAAACGAAACATTTGCATTGTTAGTCTGTAGAGGACTACACAAATATCATTGGCATACTCGTATTCGGTCATCGGTGTGTGTTTGCGATCAGCCGGAGTGATCTGCAAGATATCATCATCCATTAATTTGATCAGGAAAAGTAATGTGAGAGTCTTGCTGCACACAATTTTTGACGCTAGAAACGGTGGTGGTTCGACATAGTTCCTCACACAGCCTACAACCTGTTGATAACTTACTTTAAAGCTGTGGATATGTTTCTCCGACATATCTTTTGACCTGAGGCAGCCTCAAATCGATTTTCTGAAAGACAATCCGTGTTTACTTTCTGTAGTTACGGCCTTCTCCTGGCAACCCGAAAAACTTGATGATGTAATCTGCGTAATCACAGTTAAAGCGACCACTAGTCCGCAACCGAGCTTCTCACATTCTAATGGTTCCATATTCGTTCTGTTAAAATCGCAATTCTCGCATAGCTGGGGACTGGGGTACAGCGGTATGGAAGAAAGGCGTTCATATTTTATACTTCTCAGCCTTTATGGACTCCCCAGTTTTTTTTTAAGAATGTTTCTTCAGACATTTCACATTCGGTCGTCAATTACAAGTGATTTGATAAAAGTTTTTCATTATTCGTTACACTGGGAGTGTTTCATTTATAGGCACATACTTTCCGAATTTATTTAACTTAGGGGCATTCAAATGGCTTCAGGATTTTCAGTTATGTTCAGAATAATCTTGTAACGAAGACTTTACTGCTGTTCACGTAATTTCTACTTTCAGGTGTGACACCACGATGCGTTCGCCACTGCCATTTGTTACTGTCAAACTGGCCAAAATGAGACTGAACTGCGTGAACTTTTGCTTAATGGCTGGGGTCATCGCGTTCGGGCCGTATTGAGCTTCGTTTACCTCATCTCTACATATCGGTTTTTTGGTTTTCCGTTAGAAGATTGATCTATCACGAGTGGTGTTCGCTTTGGTGGATTCCTTATTTTTTACACCTTGGGTACATCGTTTAATGCATCAGTTTTACATCAACAGTGAACCATTCGCTACTTGAATGTAAAGTACACACAATCGGTCTGCTCCTTGTTCTTCTGTATATATCGAATCGGTTGTTTGAATTGTGTTCTATGGCCTAGGATGAAGACCAAATCGAAGTGCATATCACGTCCGTGTACGTTCTTACCAACTGCTGTTCACTAGCCTATCTGGAGGAAGACATGGACCGACACATCTCAAGCATTGTTTCACCTGTCTCTACAAATGCTCAAATACTTTTTTATTAGTCATTCTGCACAAGCTATCGCAAATTTATGGTATTTCATGAACCTCTAGGCGGTGAGGCGTCTTTGTATTGCAGAACCACTTGTGCGATCGATTAGCAAAAGGCCGGGTGCCGTTAGCCTGCTTCTGTCATCTGTTTCCCGCCCAATGTGATGTTAGATTTTAATTATAAAACTGGGCCTGGAGTACTTCACTGCATGCGGTCTTCCTCATCGCATACGAAGCTTGCCTAGCTTGTTCTGATGAATTATAGTCTATATATATATATATATAATAGTCTATAGTTTTTTCTCTGTTTTCGTATCGTACGATTTTGAACCTCGTGTAAGCTACTCACTATATCATTAGCCGGCTTGTTTTCGGAACAGATAAGCCTGACATATCTGTTGATACGTTCATCTTGTCATCTATTTTTCGATTGCTGAGACACGCTGCACAAATGCTAGTCTATCATGTACCCCTCCATGCTCTTCTCATGATCAGTCTGCTGATCACTTCATAATGAGTTCAAGAAACAAAAGCTTAAGCATCAACGCTTGGTTCTTTAGGGTGTCATCTGCTTCCAGGCTGAAGTTTAGACGATGTTACACGTCTTTGGGTAAATAACACGCCAGAAGTGACGCAGGATCAAAGTCGATGACGCTATTGTTGTCAGATCTTGCTTTCCTCATTGCTGTGTTTCGTTCCTATTTGCTGACTCTCATCATATTTATTATCATTCATTGCAATGCATTAATGAATGACACTAACGTTTACACACTAAAAAGCCATCAGAAGAAAAAGAATGGAAAAACTTCACTTTAGAAATAGAAAAAAAGGAGAGAAATGAGACCCAGATATTTGTGCTATCTCTTATCTTGGATAATTCCCAGTTTTATTTCTGTTGAAACCCAACAAGTCAGTAAGCCCCTTCCAATGTATCCCTAAAGTTAGGCGGAAAAATAACGGTAGTAAGTGGCCATACTATTAAAACGACTGAGTTGACGTTCCATAGTCACCCTGTCAGCAGACGGATGTATTCCGGTCACGCTAACATCGTGTGTGTAAATGTTCGGTGTTGGGACGCCGAGTTGAAAACCACGTTGTAAATGTGTCTACACTTTACGTAGAAGCAATCACTTTACAAGCGATGGTAAATGGGCGTTTACATAATCCTTTCGTTGTGGATTTCACCGTCCGGTCCTATTTGTTACCCTTGCTCCACAAATGGCTCAGTCACACAACAGTAACGTTCACGTCACTGATCTCCTTTAACCGCAGTTTCCCTCCGTTTCTCCAACCACAGACTCTGAGTCGCGGCAACCGAGCGCATTCTATATTGACTAGTCTACTGATGCTTGGTTTCATTATTCTATGTGCAGTCAGTATTTGCTCACCTCGATCAGGCGCCAGCCGAGTGTCTGAACTTTATACATGATGTCTCATTAGCTGTCATTCTCGTCCGTTCGTTTTGTATTAGCGTTTATCCGTTTATAGTTATTCCTCACATCTTTCAACTATGCAATGGGCAAGAAGGCAATACGTCTGCGATCATTATTGTATCCATCTCACATTCCATACGTGGACGCTGAAGAGACCTGTCCAAGTCGGATAATTGGTATAAATGGGCTGAACTCAACGCAAGCCTTACTAAGATGTTCTATCTGAGAACGGGTAGCGTATAAGTCGCATTATCATCGAGAGAAGTATGTTGGTAGTCTAAACTAATTCTTAACTGGTATACAGCTATAGAAAAAATAACAGACGAAATTGACGGTAGAAATGAGACCCACTTTTCAACCAAGCATTTATGTTTAAGCCTGAACATTCGGCATCAGAGTTGCGAATAACCAACCAGTTTGTGAGTGAGAATAAGGCCGCATTAAACACGTGATGTTAGGAACGTCGCTATCTAATCAGCTAGGGTTTGGTGGTTTGTTGACCCTAAGATAGTTTGACCGGCTGCTTCCGCGTTCGTCACAGCCACTGCATTACGTGGTGGCTGAGTACGTAGATGAAAAATGTAGACGGGTGTTACAGACGGTGAGAAAAAGCTTGCAAGTTCGACAAACGTACACTTGTCCATAATGAGCCTAATTCCATATATCGAATGCTAGTCGAATTACATTTGACACTAATTCTGATCTGCTAACTCGCCTTTCTTACGTTTACAACATTTCTTAAATGATTGATGACGCTCTCGTTGTGATAATATCCCTGCCTGTGCATATCTGTTTCTACTG
This sequence comes from Paragonimus heterotremus, assembly GCA_013368495.1. NCBI lineage: Eukaryota > Metazoa > Platyhelminthes > Trematoda > Plagiorchiida > Troglotrematidae > Paragonimus > Paragonimus heterotremus. Next base: position 47,223 of record LUCH01002741.1, on the reverse strand, counting down.
ACGCGTTCCGTGTTATGATTGGCACTTCCGATTTTCGTTGCCCACTCGAGCTTGTTGATCGACCGGCCGTCATCGTTCAACGGAGCGCCGGCTATACCCATATACGATAAATGTGACTGTTTTTAAATCACCTGACCTAACCAGTACCCACTTATTTAAAATGAGCAATCTCACTTCGTTTTTTATCCATCTCCTCTTTCCCTCTCTTTCACTACAGTATGGTTTCAGTTCCAAGGGCGTTTCCGTCATTCTGTATCGCAACAAGCACCTTCGATCGATGCAATTTTTCACCCAACCTAACTGGTCAGGAGGAGTGTACGCTTCTCCCACTTTTGCTGGTAAGCGGTCGGTAGTTTTGTCCCTGGTATGTTTCAGGCACGCGTTGCTTGTGTTGACCACTTGTATTAACTGAAGACCGGAATGCTTGTATTCGTCACCCATATTCAACGGGGGTTTGCATTAGACAGAACTGACCTCAACACTGACCATCAACGTCTTAACTAACTGCAAATATTCTGTCCTGACCTTTTCTGCTAAGTTGACCTTGGCGGTCAGGCTTGTGTACTGCACCGATCCGAAGGGCTATGCTAGCGAAGACTGCAGTCTTTCCAAATGCAACCGTGTCAGACAGGCGAAAGAGGAACATTCAGAGGAAAATCAATGACACTCATAAGGTTATGTATCGCACCACCGATCCTATTTGTATACAGCAGAACTATTTTCACAATTGCAGCAGTGCTGTTTTCCGAATAATGAAGAGGGGGGATTGGAAAAGATACTCTGAAACAAAAGATCATTCCGATCGTCCAACCGTTCATCATGACCGAAGGCACATCTCACAGAACGGTTGAAAAACTCTGTGACTCAGTGGTAACACCGCCAACAACAGTCCATCACAGTTACAGGTTTGAATCTCAGCGTCATGTGGCAGCGGACACCACATGACGTAAAAGATTAGTAGAATGTACACGGTTAAGAAGGGATTCCCACTTCTCTTCCTTCTCTGTGAACTAGTGGAAACCATTTTAAACGAGTGCGAGAATTGTCTGATGCATAAGTAAAATGCACTCTGTTCGAGTGCTAACAGATGGGGTCATCAATCCCACTTAAACTTTGCTGTATAACAAAAATTGCCGCAAACCCTCTACGTTGGCAGAGCAGTCAAACGATGTCAGCCATTCTGTTTAAAGAGTCAATCCGTCATGCTATTGAAACGGAACCGTAATTTTCATAATTCATTGATTATTTTCTTGTCATCCCCATCCGGATTTCATAAGTTGATATTCCTCCTCCTATTTGACAGATGTGACAATTTAAGAGAGATCCAACTGCAGAAATTTTGGACTTCCGCTGTTATCAAATCAGTGAGAGAAACAGTATGTCCAAGCTTGGTAGGCCCCCCACTAGTTGGACAATCTGGCCCGCAGGTCATTTGGTCCATGTGATATAGTAGGTTGAGTGGGTAACTGGGTTTAAACGTGGAATTGCTGTGCTCCCGGCCTGGCTTCGTCACCCAGTTGATGTAACGCTGGCCACGTTTGGCACGTTGCGTCCGTTGCTGATTAGAGTCCTTCCGAAGCCCAGACTTCTGGTAGTTGAATCGCTCCCAAATTTTCTCCCCCTGTTGAGTACACAGGTATAACAAGTTGGGAAAACCTAGTTCAAAGTAAGGAACGACGTGAATTGGCGCTAGTCATTCTCAAAGAGTGTGCTGAACTTTTGTTTAAACCTTTTGCGGATATCTTCACACAGCGCTCGATTTCTGACTGCTGCCGATCTGGTAACATCGCCCCAACAACAAAGAAAGATATGTCGGTTCTGTCGAAAGTTTTGAAGAAAATGCTTCATGTATAATGTCTCAGGATAACTACGGATCCGTATCAGAATGTTTACTGTCCCTATTCAACGTTAACACGTTCGTCTTTCTTGTCTACTAGATGTTGTCTTCCATATGTGGTGAAGTCGAGTCAACCCGTCTGTGTTTCCTTGATTACAGCAATGCTTCCAAATGCATTAATAAAATGATGTTTACTCTTCCGACGGTGTAAAATATTCAACCACCTCCCATAAGCTCGACAGAAGATCGTTTTTCGAATCGTTCTAAACTTACACTTATAAATGGCCAGGCCTCTTTCGTACTCGTCATGAATTCGGATGCACTTTTTCTCCATTTTTCTTTTCACGTTATATGTGCCTCATATTCTCGCTTATGATTAAGTGTTTTCGAAGATTGGCACTCAAGATTGTCTTTCTCCTTTGCCACACAGAATGATCCTATCGAGCTTGCCAACTGGTATTTCGTACACTCTCTATCTATCAGTATTTCTAAGTACATCGATGTTTTATTTCCGCAAAAACAATTTGCATTACTTACGTATTTTCAAAGGTTGCCCCTATCTGCAGGTCGATAATAATTTGTACACTATGTAGGTATTGCATTAAGCCTTCGTTTGACGACGACAACAACAACGATTTTTACCAAATTTGGGAAGCCCACATTTTGTTTCTTATGCCTGAATTTCTTTTCAGCACTGTGAAACATAATCTTCTGTTATGTGAAGACATTGGTTACTTTGCCCTCCTGAATTATTCCTGGTCTTTTGAACACAAATGTTCCCGAATCCATGATATGTTTGTTTAGCAATAGCGGTATTTCTTGTTCCAAACTTATTAAAGGTATGGTCTTTCAACAAATTCTCTAATTTCAATCGGCAACTTTATGTTGATCTTTTCAAGTGTGTATCCACATATTCAAACGCGTCCGTTTAAAAATCTTTATATGCTCATATCAGGGCATATTGCTTGTTATTCTCTCCCTAGCCACGCGTCTTCATTAATTCCAAAATTTTTCCGAAATTGACCGTGAAACGGAATTAACAGCCTCTTTATTTTATCCGTTGAAGAGCTGATTTTGTTAACGCTGAATGCCCCTATCTTAAGGTCCATTGAACAATTTATTTGCTTGACTTTTTGAAGCACACATTATTTTATTCTCCTTGTTGGTTGGTTCGCGCTTGTTTGGTGGCAAGAACGGTCTAACGGCACTCCGTTTCGAGGCTCTGGTAGTTATGTGGTGCGCTATGAAAATGTTCCAACCGAAACGTTAGATTCTGTAGGTTCAACAATGTTTCCCAGCGGATGGTTGGTTTCTTGAGACAACACGAATAATATCTGAAAGAAATGAACGCAGAGGAGTTTCACTGGTAAGGGATCACTACAGAATAATGCCAACATTCATCCCCTAAGTTAAGTAAATTCCTGGGATTCAAAGTGACTTTTAGAAATATCACATGCTTGGACGCGCTGAGGACGCATGTCTGTGGTTCACCGCTAACCGACGAACAAGTGACAGAAGGTGACATGAATCACAAAGCACTGTACTTGATCATTTCATTAGGGATCAGCGGGCTTCAGGTTTCAGCTCTTCGAGCATGTTGACCGTCTGTGTTGCAATTCGTCCGATGGTCAAACTATTATTATTATCATGACCCACAATATATCAATGGTTATGGCTTATGCCTAATTGTTATACAACAACAACAAAAAACTTTAGTTAATAAGATAAAGGTAAACCAATGTGGGGAATCCGACTTCTATAAACTACCGGCTATGTTCAAACAGTCGACACTTAGGTGTTTAAACTTTGCAAACAAACAATCGAACTATGATGGCAAGCTAGTCTTCGTCAGCAAGACAATCTTCCTACGGTTTTCATCGCCCCATGTCATTCAGTTCACTTAGTTCACAGACAATTCGGCCAAACAACCACAACATGCATGCCACTGACCCTCGTTAGCTACCGTCTCACCTAGCGTCCCCAGCCACCGACTCTATGAGCTGCGGGGGCTTCAGTCCGCGAAACAAATCCGACCTACTGTTGCCAACCCCTTGGTGAATTATTCCATTTCTCTACGCCAGGTCATCATCTCTCCATCCTTCACATTACGCCATTCCTTCTTATCATTTACAAAAAAAGTTTTCAGTGTGACAGACGATTACCTAACGTCTTTAGCACATGGTCTAACGATCTACGTCTAAACAAACCCAAAAATTAAACGAAACGACATGATTGGCAACCATCATTAAATATACACTTCCTTACTCTGTTACTTACTTGTAGGTGCCACCTGATCGATGATCCTACATTCAAGACGATTTACTTCTTCTCTTCTAAGTGACGAGGGCTCGCAGCCCTAAAGTGGCACATTTCTCACAACAACCTTATGTATACGACCCTTCAGCTCCAGAGAAATGCTCCTCTGTTGCCAGAGATTCCCTGAATTGGCAAACACTCCCCTGGCTTTATAGAAACGAGCCTCAATTTCATTTCCTGTACCCCCACTGTGGCTGATGCAACTTCTCAGTTAAACAAACTGGTCAACAATTTCCACAACTCCACTATCCCACATTAGATCCACATGATCGCGGCAATCTTGCGGAAACACTTTGCACTTAGAGGCTGCGAAATACATTCTGAAGTACTTAGCAGAACGCAAAATAACGTTAAGCATTGTCAGTGCTGATTATAAATTGTCAAACGACAACAACATGTCGTCAGCATGATCAAGACTAGTCACTTTTCTACCAGGTAAGAGGCGCACGCTGACATCTTGTGAGTGCAGCAGATAGTTCTCCATCATTTCGCCTATAACAAAAACGGTGGAACTGGACAGCCTTGACGTACGCCGTTCTTAGTGCCAAAATTGTTGACCCATCAACCTAAACCCTAATATGTGCGAAAGTACTGGAATAAAACGCTCACAATACGTTCACATACTTGTTCTGTACACCGCCGTATTTAAACGACTCTTAGCGACTCTAAATCGACTGCGCTTGTATAATTGGGGAATACGGCAATTGTTGGCCGGTGGTACATACGATGTTGCTCCAGAGTGTGGCTACTAATGAAAATTTGACAATCACATCCTCGTCCTAGATGAAACCCTGTCTGTCCTTCTCAAATGTGTACTTTGCGGGCTGCACTGAATCGGCGAAGTATGATAGATGCCAGAGTCCTGGCACTGACCGGAGTCTAACTACTCATCTTACGGTTTCCAAAGGCCTCCCTGACTCTTTTTTGGATATGAGAATATTATCAAATGACTCCTGCACAGAGGGATGCTCTCCGTCGTCCACACAAGTTGGAACAACTGGGTGAAGGATTCTACTAACGACTCCCTGTCTTCTTTGAAAAGTGCCAGTACGAGGTCAACCGACTCAGCAGCCTTATTACGTTTTCAGCGCCCAAATTCAATAGCGGGCCTCAATTTCGGTGGAAATTTGCAGCAAATGCAGAAAGCCAGATACATTAACCCTCTCAATATATTAAGTTCAGCGCTCTGACCTCATGGACTTATTATGGATGAATGTACTTCTACTTCGCTGATAGCTTCACTGACAGACGGATTCGCTGGACCAGTAATCCGGATAAGATAGAAGAGTCTGTCGGTGTTCCGTGAAACAAAGGTGGTTTCCACTTCCTTAACTTTTTCCACCAGCCACGCTTCAAGAGTAGGCCACGCGTCATCTTTTTACGAATATCCCTCCGAGACCCTATGTTTGTTAAGTCAACAAACCACCGTTCAGCATGTTGCAATATCTGCTTCGTGAATGAATTGCGGGATTTTGGTCTGGCTGTGCTTGATATCTTTGGGGTTTGAACTGTTAACATTGAGTTCTAGGCCGTTTTATTGTTTATGCTTTACCGATGGTCTGGTCAGTTTCTCAACAGCCAGTCGTTGCATTTGTCGCTCAGCGAAAGCAATAACAAAACGACACATGATCTGAATCCAAGTATGCGCCCCGATAAGAACGACAGTCTAGAATGGGACCATGCCACCTACAACTAAGAGCCATGTGATTTGTCTGAGGCCAGTTCTTACTCGGAGATTAAAGGTGCTCAGTATGACAACCACGCGCACTATTTCTAGAGCTAGTGCTGGATAAAGGTATTGTATGCTCGGCGCACAGTTGCAGCAGTCACCTAACCAAACCTACAACTTAGCTTCATCAAAGCGGTCGACCCGAGCGTTCACATCTCTGGCTAAAATGATCAAGGCAGACTTATGTGTTGACCTAAGGAGAGAGGCTAGGTCCGAGCAAAAGGCATCCCCTTGACATGGACATCACTGCAATTGATCGGAGCATTTACAGACTAAATGAAAAGATTTCTATGATTTTGGTTTCTGAAGCTGGCCTCTATAAAACCTGTCAGGTGGACGGCACATAGTTTACTGTTGACAGGAATCCAATCTACAAATGCGACTGCGGTCATCCTGCCGAGAACTGCACTCACTCTATCCTGATTGTTAATGGTGTCTTTGGAGTTATCCGAAGTATACACTCAGTATCGAGTAGACGGAGAGGGTTCTGCTGACTACTGTCCCTGATTCCAGTCTCCGGAATGCGGTAGACATCAATATTCAGCGATTCTAACGTGCCTGCGAAAGTGGTTTGTTGACTAATCTGTTCCAGGATTCAACATTTGAAAGTACCTATGTTAAGTTTCATTTTATGCCTAAGTAAGGAAAGAGGGCGACTTGAAGCTGAGTCGTAAGAGATGGAACTTATGGAAACAGTGTTACCATGACTAGCTGCCGTGGGATTTATGGAGTACTCATCAGAAATTCGGACCGGGAAGGACTTGAGAAGTAAATTTTGTAGGATGGGGAAAGAAGAGTCAGTTACAACATATTTTCACCTACACACCCCGGTGTATACAGCAGACGGTGCAATACGATTTACAGTGCGAGACGGCCGATGCAATGTGGAACTATGGGTGTTGTGAGTATTCATGGTTATGTATGGTCTGAAATACTGCCAGAACTCCGAGACCCAGTCAAGAGAACGATTAGGGTCCTCAGCCAATGCATTTCGCTGAACAGCCCGTATTGTTTAGTGACGGTTGACTGCAATTCGTGGTTTTTCCGGGAAAGGAGACGAACCTCCTTGCAAGCCCCAGTCTGGAAGTCTGTGGTTCGCTAGACTTCTATGTATTGGCCTGCTTCGCATGAGTGACTGTCGGTGTGATCATCACACCGCCTGGTTTAGCCCAGTAGTTCATCGAGATACGCATGCCGTCACGTCGTTTCAAGGATCAGTTTCGTTGTGATGGATCCAAGCAGTTTGGTTGTGTTTACATGTCTAGTTTTCACACCAAGAGGTGTTTGCTGTCATGTTAAATATATACGATCGCTTGTAGGCTGTTTTCTGTCAGGCCGCCGAACCCTCTGACGTTGTGTAGTGTTGAATTTATTTTCATCTGGAAACTCCTACTGGATTTCTCAACGAAACCTGCGCTGTCTGCGAAACATCGTGAATATTGGAGTTTACTAACATCGCCTGTTGATAACAGCACGGACGGCACGGTTTGTTGCGGTTTTTTCCTGTCTGCTGGGAGACAATTTCTGTGTTTTTTGTTTTCACTAACGGTGGCGTGATGAAAATTTTTACTAATGCTATAGTCAATCAGCACAAGGTCCCGGTTAGACAAACGGTCGCTCAGCTTGGAGTACTGAATGTGGTTATCAGTAGGTTATCCAATGTACATCACGATCGTCTCTCTGGTTTTGATCGTCCCGATTTAATAAGCCCGTTGTTAAGGTCCTTGTGGTCAATCGGGTTCACGGTCGTAAATACCATCATTATTTGGCCCAGTTGTCTGTCGTGTACAGATAATTCAAGAAGCGAAAGAGTAAAAACCATGAGGAACATAGTTCTTATACAGGTGTCGGTTTACTCTCGCTTGCAACCTATTTTGTTTTCAAGGTATATGCGTCTTGGTGTTGATTAGTTTAATATACGTAATGAATTCAGATGTATGCTTCTGTTTCAGAACTATGGTTTCTCTTTTTGTGTTCCTTTCGGTTGTATAGCAGGTGAACGTCAGTGCCATCTATTGCTATATCGTCACTGTTGGTGGCAATAATGATTCACTTGTGCTGATTCCCTCTCATGGGTTAGAACCACTGTGTACGGTTGACCTCTTGATTTACCACGCATCCGAATAACAACGAAGATTTTCAGTTGTTAATTTCTAAGATCGGCAACAAGTAGTCTGCCCTCTTCTTCTCCGTGGCTGATTTTTATCACTACTGAAAAGACATCTTCTGTAGCGTATACACAAAGTTTAGTGAATCTTTCGGCTTTACTACCGGATACCTGCGACATACGACACTATTACCATCTAAGCGTGGACCGGGAAAGTCGCGATAACCGTGACTCGAATCCATAGTTGTGTGCTCAATAACCACAGTTATTTGAAGCTCATGAATTTTTTTCATCGCTGATAATAATATGCTGCATTCCTGGTTAATCGTTCGGTCCTGTGAATCTTCTCTTGTTTGAGGAACGGAAGTATCTCAGCTTTCTTAATGTTATTTTCCTGAAGCACCTGGTAAGCCGTGCTTCATACTACTTCTATGCACTCAGTACTACAACGTTTAGTTTTTGATGCATGTCTACTTTTGTCCGACATCGTTATACCTGTCGGCCGAGCCTGACCATCACGATTTCTCATCATCCAGTTCAGTTTGTTATCCATGACCGCTGAACGTTAACATTTTTTGGTAGGGTAATGTCGTATTCTGTCAACCAGGTTTCGGTGGACGAACATCTTGTCTGCTAAAGTGTTTGCCGCGGCTTACTTCTTCACTCGATTGCTAGCCTGCATCATCCGATTGATGGATTTACTATTCTAGGCACAATGTGCACTCCCATCTCGATCTAGATAAGATGAGGTTTGAATAACCCATTGATGACACACCGTATACTTGTCGCATCATATGCTCCTGTTTATTTCCATACAATCTTATTGTCATTGGACAGTCATAAATATACCAGTCTGCGTTCCGGTGATAGTACGGAACAAGCTTCGGGTTAGTTTTCTTTAGGTCTCGAATACATAACGTTCGACCAACAAACGGGAGTGGTTGTGGTTACCTGAATTTTATTCACAACTCCTTATTATGAATCATAATATTTGATTAATCAACATCTTTAATGCCATCATCACAATGGTATCATTGTTAGAATGTACAACGATGAGAAAATGCACTGTACAAAATACAGTTTCTGGTAGTATCGTAATAGTGTCTAATTTACTGTCTACTCTTCTCGGACGTAATTCTTAATCCCATCCGTCCTGTATGATGAATGACTGCTCACAGGAAGTCGTTCGGGCGCTTTGATTGCTGTGTGTTGGGCAACCATGATGCATTTTGGACGACAAGGCTACATCGAGTCTACGCGTCGCATCGTGAAGACTACACGATTCATCGCGAACGAGTAAGTTATTGTTACACTTATATGACAGTGTTTGCAAATGTGGTACACTAACGTTGGAATTTCGCCGAGCTCTGAACCTAACTGCCTGCATTGCAATTCGCTCGGTCGCATTTCCCGCAAAACCGATTACTCTTTTCTCATTCGTGTGGACCTGCAGTAGGATCTGAAATTTAAATACCCACATATGAAACAAGCTTTTCTAAAATAAACGATTAAGCATGCTCCAATGCACTCAACGCTGAAACCGTAAGGCTAGTCAATATTCTACACTACTCCACCATATGCGCGTTTCCGATACTCAATTCACTGGTGTTACAAGTTACAGTAATGGCATGTTACTTGATATCTGTGTTATTCACACTGAGGTTGAATGTTACGCAGTCTCGCCACCAAACTTACTTCTAGGCGCCGAACATATGCACACGACGCATAGATTCGGTGTGTTTTGGATAGAGCATCACGTGGCATAAAAAATGTTGACGGAGGTGGTCTACGTATGCTGGATTGTGGGTGTCACGTTTACGCCTCGGTGATCGAGAGTTTGTTGAGCATTCGTCTTAGTAGTAAACAACTTTGGAGGTCGATTTGCGTTGCGTGTAGATTCCTGGTAGCTTTATCATCATATGAGCATCAATGAAGTGGGGCGAACGTCGGTTTTTATCTAGACGAGAAAAATACACAATCGTTTGGCTGATGCCTAATGCACCCACAAATTCTTCGATTTTGAAGTCAATATTTGCATTGAGCTTCTTCACAGGAATCATATGGACGTTCTTTCCCTGTCTTACTTGTTAGCTAATCAAAATTATCACTGTTCTCGATCGTGCTCACGTTTAGTACCGTTCAGGAAGGTGGTATGGGCTTTCGTAACAAGAAGATATTCAGTCTAATTGGCTCGCGTGCATGGAGATGGTTCTGTCTTGAACCTCGAAAGGATAAGATGTGTGTTGGTAAGCGGTCACCGATTATTTGAGGTGTGTGGGTGAACAGGCTGTTTTGAATGACGATACTATACCATTTATGTGTTTATACGTTAAACATTTTTTGATTACCGTTTACCACTTCACATGCGTGGAAAACGTTATATTCCACCAAGACAATACTGCAGTAAGCATACAAGTGTGACTGCTTTACGGATTACATGTGTTGGACTGACCAGCTTTGATATAAACCCGATCGAAATTCTCTGTAGCATGTTCACGAGACAAGTATGTGAAGATACCAGTGCATTAGGTCCCAAGGCGGATTTGAAAGGTGTCTTGAGGCGAGAATGAATTAATTTAAGTGTACTCTTCATTAATTCAGTTCCGACGGACATTTCGGAACATCGTATTGACGTCATGAAGTAGAATGGTAAGAGTACGCACACATGAACAATGGACGCATTCCAACCAGATTTAATATGTTCTGATATGCTTTGTTATTTTTGCAGTGACCCTATGGTGGAGCATATCCTAATGGATACAGGCAGATATCGACATGTGAAGACAAAAAATGGAGACCTCATTTATAGTTTTAAACACATATACTTACAGTACAATAGCATAAATAGGAAATATGAATCGAATAATTATGGATATGGGAATGTGAGTGCAAATGTCTATACAATGAAAGACAACGGAATAACTATAGAAAAATCCATGACATTTTTCCGGCCTGTATGTAATTGTCTAGTAGGATCCGCCTCATCAAGGGAGGTTGACATTTATGAATGAATGCGGTATGTCTGGAAGTAGTACGTGTGGCAGATGTGATCTTGTGTGTGAAGGTGATAGGTTTAAAAAACAGCATATGTTATACCTCGTTATTCTTCAGATCATAACGTCTGGTTCTGTGCTGTTACTCCAAAATATTATCTGGGCCCTGGGATATTTTTAGTGTTGTCTGGCTGGACTTGAGATTTCGATAGCTATGCGTAAGATTCAGAATTCGTCACAACACGTGTGCGATGAATTTGGTTCACTGAGCTGTTCGTCTGGCATCGTAGAAAACTCAAGATGTGGTACTTTACCACTAAGAACAATATGTCATATTAAACCGGCTTCCTCTCTACCACTCGTCGAACGAATCAGTGCGTATTCGAGATAATACTGAACTTGTTCAACTTATCTCGTCGGAGAATCATTTTCACACAGTTCTATTTTGTGCTTCTCGGGCATCTTATTGAAGAATTTTGGGATCCATTGCGGACATGTTCACAATCCGCTTCTGAAACCTCAGACCGTACGGTGAAGCCAACTCGCGTGAAACACGAAATCTTTCAGAATCGAACTGTTATCTCTTTCAATATCTCGTAACCAAACAGGTTGGTAGTATGATGCGTAATCTCATACTTTTCATGGCACTGAGAAATCGAACTAGATTAGCATTGTGTTCCATGACGTCACGTCCGTATACCATAATATTGTCTACGCAGATGAGCGTATCCTTTATTCTTGCAATGTCGTCGATAATTCTTGGAGCAGACAATGATATTAGTCACTTTGAAGATAATAAGGTTTATCTTAAACTTCAAAAGTAGTGTACATCTTTTCTCTCTCTCCATTATGGGGATCGCACGATTAACAGTTCGCAGATCAAGATTGTTGACTACTTCAAGGCTGGCCATCTTTTCAAATTGCTCATGGATCTTTGGGAGTAGGGAAGCATCCATATGTGACTGGCGATTAAGAACTCTCTGGGTGTATTCGAGAATCATCCTATTGTTGTCATCACTGATAGCCATTAACACCTGCTCCTTTCACGATGATCTCAAAGGTTCTGTAATGTCATCATCTAGCGTCTGGGACAATGATGATGGCTTCGTACATGCTGTGGCTGATCCAAAAATAATGAATGATAGTTTGTTCCCTGTGAAATGTATCTTTAATGGCCTCATTCGCGAATGAAACGTATATCTGTACTTTATTCACACAATACATGTTCCTGAGTGAAACTCGTTAAACATACAGGTACCACGATAATTTTGTTACAAGAGCCCTGGACGTTCCGGTGGTTCAAATGTTACACAGAAGCGGAACTTTCTCTGTTTATCAGATCTTGAAAGCGGACTCCGTTGGTAAGTACGTCTGTAACAGCATCCGTTAGGTCGCTGAGCACGGTGGTTGTGGTCACGGGGGAAACCAGTGGAGTCTTGGTAGTAGAAATGTTCGTCGTCAGGGCGTAACCTACAAACTTTATGAAAATGTCTTCTATTCCTACACATTTTGCATGTTTGTCCCCTCGTGGAGAGAAAACAAGCGGAACCCACAGCTGCCGTAAGTTCTGCCTCTGTTGTCTGTGAGTTACACTTTTATTTAATTCATCACGGGCATCCAGTGTTACTAGGTGTGGATGGAATCAATGATTGGTGAGACTTAGATTATGTTTGAGGTCGTTTTCTGTTTGTTCGAATACAGTTTGAAGGCTTAACTTCTTAAATTCCAACAGTCTTAGCATGATGTAATTCAACTACAAGCCATTGTTAAGCACTCAGTGAATTGCATCGTCCTGATTCGGTAGGCCGTTACAGTCAAAAAATTGTAGCCTTTGGCGAGGCGTTTTGTCTTTTGAAATAACTCAGCAGCAGTTTTATTTCGTTGGGTAATACCTATTAACAAACGCCGCGCGAATACTTCGTTTTTAGGCTTCATCAATAATACATCGAGAGTGGAGATCGTGTGCTCATTTGTGGTACATACGACAATGATCCTATAGACGAACTGTGAGACAATTTGTGAGAGTTCGCGGTTGATTTGGTTTATGAGACTCAGTGGATAAAAGGAATTTACTGAGAACGTGGTATCACTAAGTTCATTGATCTGAGACAGTTGGACACTAATGCTGAGCATCAAATCGTTGAGGTCAGACATGTCGATCCTGGATGGTAGTAAGTATAGGGTGACACCAGATCTCTCTAACAGCCTAACGACCGGGGCAGGAGATTTTCCGGCGAGGTACACGCGCTAAAACGTCCATCAAATGAGAACATCTTGTCCACGCCATTCCACTGTGTTCAGAAACAGATGATAGTATTTTGCCAAACAAGGTTACTAGGTTCAAAATCAGACCAATCGGATTGAGTTGACACATAATCAGAACAAAACCCACGTCTCTTATCTGTTGATGCACAATTTATATTCTCACCAATATGCAATATAAGACGAAAATTGTACGCAGTTACTTGAATCAACTTGACACACATTTTAATCACGACTTAGTACGTTTCAATGGATTGGCGTCGAGTCCATTCAACTTCATATCAGTATCGTCAGTTTTGGTCTGTTTGGGTTAGGAATTCAGACTGTCTAGTAAAGTACACAAGTATCGTCAACCGAAACTTCACCACATCACGTACAACAATAAAACTACCATTACACCATCAGTGTAAATAAAGTCGATCGCGTTCATATTCACATTTTCTCTCCTGTTGAGCTCAGCCCCCTGATATCGGTTACAGATCAGAAGTCTTGTCAGCTTACTCAATTAAATCGAGTTCTGTCCGATATTTTTCTTCTACCTCTTGAGCCCTTATGATACCAGCGAAGCCACAGGTTTTGACCTTAACTTTGGTGTCTGTCAAGCGAATGTTGCATCGAACCGACTGAGTAGCCTGACTAGCCTTCGTTCGGCTGAGTGGCACATATTTTCTTAATTATCCCGATTTCTGGGGAGAAAAATCCCCGCGATGTTACGATGAAGTCCGTATGCCTGCATGCACTACACCAAGCATCTGAGATGTACTGTGTACGCACACTGCCGTCAGTTGTACTGTGTTTCAGTTTGCGACATATCCTGACAGTCTCAAGCACAGTGGGTAACAAAAATGACAAGAGATACAATGAAATGTTTGTAATTAGTTGTAGACAATATTGCGGATGCAAGCGCTCCATTTGCCTACGAAACGTTGTCGTATATGAGAACTGTTCCAACAATCATTATGGATCATTGTACGGATTCTACTACTTTCATTCTCCAAACTGCATAGTTGTTGCTCTCCCCACCGTGCTATAGAGTGGCCTTTGTTTACTGATCAGCTGATCTAACTCACATTCACTATTGCTCTACGCACTCTGACTTATTGGTGTTTTTATTCCATACGTAAAGTTTCGGCGACTTTTTAACCTGTCACATACTTTGATATCCTATCGACGTAAAGTTTGTTTTGTTACAGAAATTAAAAAACTCATTTTTGGTATTATACGTCTAGTTCCCTATAGCCTGCTTTTTTGGTTCTATCAATGCATGCGTCATCATCATCGTAGACAGCAATACATTGGTGCTTAACTGCCACACAACCACGAAGGAAAAAAGAAGACAAGAAGGGACCCAACTATTACCAAAACAAAGTAAGGGGTCATCACCAAGACGGCTTCCTTACGATTTCCATCGCTCTGCGTCATTGAACTTACTCACTTCACAGACAACTCGACCAAACAATGACAACATTCACACCACTGAGTTCGATTATCCGCCATCTCATCTAAAGTCTCCAGCCACCGACTCTGTGAGTCGCGAAGGCCCTAGCCCTGGAGACGAACCCGATCTACAGGGACCAACACCTTCTTGAACAATTTCATTTCTCTACGCCAGGTCATCATCTCTCTATCTCGCAGCTTACAACAGTCGGCTGCGGCGTCGGCAAACAGTGCTTAGTGTGGCAAACGATTAACTGGCATTCTTAGTACATGACCTAACCATCTAAGTCTGTGTGTGTGATGATTGGGCGAAAGAACTTGTTTGACGATCAGTGCCAAACACCCGCTTCCTAACCTCCGTTACTCACTCGCTGGTGCCACCCGTACGAGCGATTGAACGCAAACATCCGTGGTTAAATACCTAAAGACGGTTCACGTCCTCGACCCTAAGCGACCAGGTTTCGCTGCCGTAAAGTAATACAGCCCTTACTGTTATTTGATACACGCGACCATTAAGCTTCAGAGAGATACCTCTCTGTCGCCAAAGTTGCCCCCAGATTACCGAACACTGCCCTAGCCTTGACAAAGAGTGAAAATGTGATCTATACATCCTCGCCCATGGCGAAACTTTGCCTGTTCTTCCCTAATGTTTGCCTCCTGAGCTGCAGTTATTCGACGAAGTATAATGGATACCAGAACCTTATTAATGACTGAGGTCAAACTAATCCCCCTATGGTTTTCACAAGAGCCCCTGATACCTTTCTTGAATATGGGAACTGTCATCGAGTGACGCCAGTACTGAGGGATGGTCTCCGTTGTCCAAACAAGTTGAAACATCTGGGTCGAAGCCTCTACTGACGCCCCGCGCCTTCTTTGAAAAGTGCCGATATGAGGTCATCTGAGCCAGCAGTTCTATTACGTCTGAAAGTCGAAATGCAATTGCGAACCTCATTCTCAGTGGGTGGTTTCAAATCTACCGATCAAGGTCCTATATTACAAGTTTGTGGCGGCAACACGGTATAAGCAAGAGGCCAGCTAAATTTTCCTTCAGAGTGTTCCGCTCACCGCTCTAACTTTCTGGACTTATTATAGATTAGTATACCATCTGCCTTGCTGATAACTTCACTGACAGACGATCGTCTGGGACCACTAGCATGAATAAGTTTAAAGAGCGGATTATTCTCTTGTAATTTTCCCGTCCTTTTAACGAACACCTGTCAAATAGTCACCCAGCTGCAACGTCATTTCTTGTCCCCATCTCATTGGATGCATCCTTTTAAAGCCTGTAGGTCTTTTGTGTAACGCTGAATGTTGATTCTGGATGAAATCAACGAGAAAGAATTCGCACTACTACCAGTAATGTGAAAGACAAAACGGTGGCTCAGGAACTGGAATTCCCGATCACCAGGTGAAACGCTGACACTATCTATCACACCACCCCCTATCTGCAAGGTCGTGAATCCACACGATGCTACTTCTGTTCCCTCATGACATCATCCTTGTTGACATATTGAACTCTGATATGTTTGTTTTTGCACTGCTCTATTTACCTGTTTGCGCTTCTGCTTTGTAAGTTACCCATTGTCAACGGTTAACTTCCCTGCACAGATTCCATCTGGTTTCAAGTTGTATCTTTTTGTTGTGTAATTTATTGTGTACAGAACCGTTCAGATTTTCTCTCTTGTCTTCTCCGAATAGACTGATGGACTGCATGTAACCATTTCTACACTGGTCACCTTTTATACTATTCCATCTAAATTTTTATCCACATTTTCAAATAGATCTGGTTGCAAATCTATATATGCCTGTGAACATGTTCATGCTTTTACGCTTTCTCCTGCTTAACACGTCTTCTCGTTAATCCTGGGTTCTTCGCGAGATTCAACTGCATGTTAATGTGTAGACGGTGAATATTTATCTGCTGAGGTACATCAAACGTCGTCTTATATTTGAACGTCGGATCTTGTCTCTTTTAACGACAAATTGGCGACGTTTTGTGATTGTCCTCCTAATTTGATCCGAATGTTATCGAACAGCACTTCCCTCCCTTAGTCAGAAGGTAGTCACGGTGTTTGTTGACCTTAACCTTGTCGTCGTCTTACTTTTTCTAAATCAAACTATCAGTTGCAAGGTTCAGTCTCCTAACTTCAGTTTTAGGGATTTTGCGATATCGTAGATTAACCATCACTGTTTTTACCTCCGGTAATTTATTTCCCTCTTGTTTTTTTCTTAAACCAGACTGCGCAAAATCCCAGACATTTTTGTTTTCGGTGACCCCAAAGTCTCGGTAGTGGCGTTCGGGTCAGATGTGTTTGATATCTACCAACTGGCCCAGATACTCGCTGACCAACCGAACGGACGGGGTTGGCAGCTGAACAGGTTGCAATTCCCGCCAGCCGTCCATTTGTGCGTGACCGATTTGCATACAATCGAGGGCCGCGCGGAACGCTTTATACGAGATGTAGCCAGTGCGGCTGCTGAGATGCGAGAACGGCCGAAAGAAGCAGCTAGTGGCTCAGTGAGTGTGCCCTTCTTTTTCTTCTTCAGTGTATGTCAATAATCAGTTCGTTTGCATTCGGGCTGAGTTTCTTACCACGTTAATAGTACTGGGAACTCGATCAATCACTACTGTGGTTGAATTGGATTTTGGGGATTGGGATTATTTCAGATTGAATACCACCTACATTTGATCACAGTCTTCGCATTTGGATACGCCTTTCGACCAGTCCATTCCGTAAGGAAGCACTAGACTCGAGTGTCGGCCTTATTAGAGCTCATCAGTAGTGTATATCTTTGTCCGAGCCGGAATTTGCGCTCCTACCCTCATGTTTTTGAAACAAGTGTGTTAACCACGACACCAGTGAGCTCACCTTAGGCATGATGGATCAATCATATCTAAACGCTTTACCGCAACCTTGTGTAAACAGTGTTCAAGTTGCCCGATCGTCTCGATTGCAGACACAACTGTTCTGTTAACTGTAATCGATAACTCCGCAACCAGGGACTTCTCAGTTAAGTTGAAGTCACTGGCTTCATTGGACCAATTGAGCGATGTATATAGTTTGAATTAAATTTCGCGATTTAAATTATTTCAAACTGAACAACACTCACACTTAATCACAGTCCTCGCCTTCGGATATGCCTTTCGACCAACCCACTTCGACTGATTTACAACCAACCTAGTCGTCTATATTGCTGTAAGTGAAAGCCTATTTTCACTTACAGCTCGGTTGTTTGTTTACAAGGTGTAGGCGCCTTGATGTTGTATGTTTGAATATAGAAGTAGCTATTTTTAGTAGTTAGGTCTATTCCCCTCTTCTTTTTTACTCTCTTCTCGTGTAGGTATTTTTTCTCTTTTTTCGCTTCGTGGTTGAGTAGCCATTAAGCGTTAGTGTGAACCACTGATGTATTGTTGTTTATGATGATGATGATGATGATGATGATCTACACTGACCGGTGTGAACTAGGGGGTTTTTCAATACGACACATCTACAGAACGCTACTTTTCGTTTCTGTGGAATGATTGAAACAGCGCCCCATTGTGGTTTTCTGAAATGTTGCGGTTAGTTTTCTAAGCTTGATGCATATGGAAGCACGTCGTCAGTGTCAATCGCAGTGCAGTTGAAGTTTCCGTTAGACAATTATTTGGCGTCAGTCTCTGCTATGTACCACGAGTTAATTATCGGTGTGTCTCACCAGACAAGTTAAACGTTCAGCTTTCAAACCGACTTGCGGTTGCTTATGTATGGTGGGCAAGGTCGCAAATAGGGGCTAGATACTGTTGGACTATCCACGTCCAATTAACGTGGGCATTTGATGTAAACAGTACTGGAACTGTTAAAACTGATGTTGGTCGTTGACGCCTGTACCACCGAACTGTATTAAGTTCGCATGTATTAATTTGTTTTAGACAATCACTTTGATCACCAACCTCGTCAATGAGACTGTGGTTCTTTGGATTGATATCTGTGATGTTTAAGGGTGACAATCTTGATTTTTTGCTCCGCAATATCACCTTTACACACTGCGTTCAGATTGACTAAGAGTTCCAAATTTGACGATTACTTTTGCAAGGCAACTTTTTCTTCAACAAATTTGAATAGACAAGTCAGAAACAGTCTTCTGTACAATGTGTATCCATCGAGCACATTTCACAGCATCTCATCAGGTACATACTGCAGTCTGCTAGTTTATATAACAAAGTTCAGTTAACGCTTTGAAACCAAATACATCATGAGTAACCACATATACATCAATGATCGTAGTAATCTGATACTGATGGACGAGTCTTTCTGCACGCAGAATGGCGGCTTCCATTTGTTAGTCGCTACCGCCTCCGCAAACCGAAAAAGTCTTCCACTTTTTGTTGCGTAACATATCCGAAAGGCCTTCTCCAGGTTCACTTGAGGTCGATATGTCAACAAACGTCGGGTGATCGGGGACTGGTTTCTTTGTGATTTCTCACGTCCTGATCTGACTGTAACATTGCGGTGTCCATGATTGTTTTTCGTAGCCAAGCTTGAATGTTTTCGTTGACTCGATTGCGTAATTACCGCTCTATCCTGCCCACTTAAATGGTCCGGCACTCACACAAAAACCCAAATAACGTAAGACGCACATTGCGTCAAAAACTGTTTCCAACTTCTCCGTTCACTTTGTCTTGTGTCCGCTGAATCTGGGGGATTTCAAATTTTGAACGATTGTATTTAGTCGAATATTTAGTGGGCTCATTGCGAAAAACAGAAGTACCTCAGTGTTTCACACTGGTGTGTTGTCATATCATAGAACAACGATTTGAGTCTTCCGTATACTTCTGCATAGCATTCACCTCTCAAATATGTCTGATGCCGTCCGCTACGTTGGTAAACACAATATATCGCCACTATACAACAACACAGAACCAAAAACTAGATATTTCATGGCAAGGTCAAGGATATGTTTGTTTGTATGCAGAATGGACCAACCAGTAAAGCAGTGAGCAAATAACCAATGAAAAACAAGTCTGAGTGCGTTACAAATTACCGCCTGGTCTTCAGGCCTGAATTACAGACCGGTCTCAACTTTTTACCTGCCGTAATTTTAGTAGTTCGATAAAAATCCATTGGTGTTTAGGCTTCGATCCTACCAAGATACTCTGATTTATGTAAAAGAAAGACCAAAGTTGTGTCGATCGCAGCCTTTGGCAGTACCTTTTCTGCTGAAAGTCGACGGGCTGGTGGTACAACACAACATGTACACATGTACATTTGGTTTTGAATTGGGCTCGCCGGCACTCTGTCTTCAACTGTTGTCTGCGTAGACAGTAATGAAAAGAAGTGATGATTGCATAGCACTCACGTCTGGTCTTGACTTTCACGTTCAACCCAACTTGTTTCGATTGGTCCAGTCTGACACGAAGGTGCTGCTCGTTTAGGTTTAAAATATAATATCACACAATCTGGACTCCATGATCAGATTAAATTCGTCCACTTCATTGAATCTAATGAGTAATATTTGGCTACGGACCATTAAGTAATGTAATCAGAGAGTTACTGCTGATATACCACTGGTTAGAAAATAACGGTGATGGTGAAACTGGCAGCTTGATTAACGACATCTACATGCTCTTTGTTTTGGATAAAATTGTCACGATTTGCATAACTCGTGATCATGCCAGTCTTGTTTACCGCTGATCTGCTTAGGTAACGCTCAGCGTATCAAACGTTCATATTACAACCACTGCCCATCGTCGCTTCTTTTGGTCTAACTTTTGGTCACACGTCCTAAATTTTCCTGTATATTTTTGGTTACTGGTACTCGATACATCGGCTTGTGCATTATTTACGATTATGAGTTAGTTCCTCTATTACATTACTCCCTCCAGCGAAAGTCATCTTCCTGAGGAAGCAAAAAGGTAAACGTGTCACTTCTTGAGGAGTGAGGGCATTTTACTGGACGTGGATGCGACGTTGAATTAGACAGCTCCACTTTACGTAAACACCAACACAGACATGCTTACTGGGGTCTCACCGTGATTCTTCTTTGTTCCCCAAAGTACTGTTGACTCACTAAAAGAGTGTATATCATCGAGTGATCCGTGTTTGAAGCCTGTAGCGGTTACGTTATCATTCTACGAGGTTGCGTGATCACACATCGAGGGAAACGGTAATAATATTTGCAACCGCTTCGGATTTGAAGATGGACTGCAACCAGCAAGCTGATCTGCATTTTACAATCCACTGTTTGTCAAGATACAACAGCATATAATTTGTGTTTCAGGATGCTATCAGAGTCCCCCGACCAAGTAACGGTGTTTCGAATCTAGGAAATCCTGATCCCGTCAGCTTAACAGGTTCTAGACGACGCTCTTGTTTTGTGCGTGGATCAATTTTTATTTTGCCATGACGACCTGCTTATCCCTGCCGTTGCTGCGCAAACCAGCTGAGCTTGATGCGATTATACCAGTGTACTGTATTCCTTCTGAGGAGGACTGACCTCTTTTCTGTCCCTAAAATCGTTTGTTGTGTTATTCTGCGGAAATTGTTCCTTTAACAGAAGTATCCAGCGTAAAAACACTTTGCACATATAAATGTTTTGAACGGAAGTCTTTCTTTCTTCTGGAGCACTGCGTGCCATTTTCCGGGCAATTCTACCGTTCACCTCTCTCACTTTTTACGCTGACCTAGTTTCACAAAACCACAGTCTAAATCGAACGCGATATCTGAAAAGTATTGGTTACCGAAAATCGAACTATGTGTATCTTATGATTTTCAGCGGTAGAAACAGAGCTTGTACGTCTTTCGCCCCATTTTGACAATTTTAGACATCATCTGTTGTCACTGTTGGAACAAAGTACTTTCTAGCCGCTGCCCTTCTTTTCCTTTCGTTTTTTTTTTTAAAGCTAAACCTATCCAGCCTTGTTAAATCAAATATGTTCACAAAATTGTGACCATATTACGTTTAAACAACGGACCACTGGTAAGCAGCAGGGATTTGTTCAGTCTAAGCTGAATACCACTCACATTCGACGACAAATTTTTCATTCAGACAAAATTTCCAGCTGGCCTTTTCCGAAATGAGGACAACAGGGTTAGCTCGGGAGAAGGTGTGCAGTATTCTCCTCTCCTTTTCCGTTCATGATAATTATGTGCTGACATGCTTTTAACTGTTCTGCTGAATTTGTATTGATTTGCCCCCATGCCTCTTACCCTGTTTGTCAGGCTGCTCTGTATGGCATGTGTGCCACGATCCCTGACCGATCCATTATCTCGGAGGTGGCTGTGGGTTTTCTGGACGCTTGTTACGATACTCCCTCTTTCGATAACACAAAATGTTGATATTCTTGTGGTTCAATAACTCTGACTTGTTTCTTTCCGTAACCGTGCTATTGATTTTTGTGGCTTTTTCTGTCTTGACTTTTTGCAGTTCTTCCGTTTATCTTATGAATGCTTTTATTTCTTCTCTCATTGCCAAATTCCTCGTGTTGGCTGTGAAACAAAAGCTGTATACGCAGCTTCGTTGACTCTGTCCAGCGCTATTCATATGCACCGATTGTCTAAATGCTTGCGTGGCATTGCTTGTTGCGACGGTTTGCAGTTTGTTTCTTTCTTAACTCGTAATATAAAACTAGTCAATGAGTCATTCCGAGGAGTGTTCTTAACCGACGTACCTCTTGTTTCCGTCGCTTGTTGTTGCTGTTGTTGATGAATTTTGCTGCAATGAGAGTCGCAAGTATTTTGCTTCTAGCCACAGTTCAATTTGCTGCTTTGTATTCGCCGTAATTTGTAAGCTTTTGTTAATGAGTCCATACGAGAAAATATCCCCAGTTCGATTCAACCAATGAGTTGAATTTATGGCTTGGAAATCCGGCCCGTTTTTGACAAATTTATCGACATCCTTGCCATAGTGCACGAAATAATATATTTTGTGACATGTTGGTTTGTTTTTGATGTGGGATTTTTATTTTCCACACAAAACGCATTGTTCTATGTGTTCCTATTATCGAAACCTATTTAAAACAACAATAGTGAGAGATGTGAACAACTCATAAGGCTACTTGGTGTTATCGGTATTCACAATATCCAGCGACTTTGTTATTCTGTCTTGCAACTCAGTAATCGATAAGTACATGTAAAACGGTACTGATGTGGCACTTTCTATCGTGAATTGGGCTTACTAAAATCGGCAGTTAGCGTTCCAGTACTGTAATTTCAATCATGTCTTCGAACGCAACTCTCAGAACCACAGACCTGAATGATACTAACCTAAAATAATATTGGATCGTACAGGGGGATTGTCAGGCGACTGACCGGATCCGAGACAATTGTCAAAACATTTCTTGACGCTCCTCTCGTCGTATTGTGCGCCAACATTAATCGGAAAGGCACAAATGTGTTGAAAAGAGATGAGGAAAGTTTGTTCGGTTTGCATCCGGATACCATGATAAATATTTCCTGATTGGAAAGAACACTGAATCGAAGAGTGGATCAACTACTCAATAGTGTTTCATCTAAGTTATCAGAAAATAACGCGTTCACTCTTACTGGCTAACTCAGATCCACATCTACTTGGAACAATCGTTGGTACAACGCCATCCTCAGCGATGCAAAAGAGTACATTTGAACGCCCCAGCGGCTGGATTTTTTACTGGTATTACCCACGAAGTTGATGGACATTTTGCTATACTGACACATTGACGATTCTGGTAGTCTGAGACGGTTGTGTTCATCTGGAGGAACGGTCGAATTAGCATTGGTGAAAATGAGGCAGATGTCAGCGTTCTTTGCTACTCGGGTGCATTGTAGAAACTGCTGTTCAACACACTTCTCCCCACATCTTCAAATTGCCCCTACGACTTTGTGCTATGAAATGTTTAGTTGGTATACACATAGCCCTAACCTCAGTTGCACAGATGTGTTGTATAATCATAATGGAGTTGTACGAAAGCTAATGGTATTTTTCATAATATGAAGGAGTTTGGGACTGCTCCTTTGCAAGAATGACAGGAAATGAGCATTTGAGATTCAAACTCCTCAGAAAATTGTATGTATTTCACTTTTAACAATAGAAGGGATGTATTCAATTAAGGTTTGTGTATATGTGGAATGTTTCCATTCAAGCTGATCTTTAATGTTATTACGCTTATGCTCAGCTAGTAGAAACACTCATACTGGCCATCGCATATATCTGCAAAAATGTACACCCTCAGCTAACTGATCAAGACATTACGGAAGTGTGAATAGCCCTATCAGCATGTCGCGTGCCGTATGTTTGACCGCCATTGTCTTCACCAGTTAGCTCGCAACATACGTGACAGTCACGTGCTTAACACAGTTATTCACTTACGCATATTAAGAAAAATCACCGATATCTCATAATTTATTCGAACAAGAAAAATTCACAGTCTTCGATTGTTGGACGTATTCCTTATACAAGGAGAGCTTTTATCTTACGAAACACTGCTGTGACCATCAATGTTTGAATGAATCACGTTGTGCTCATGAACATTCTTGTTGCTCCGTTGAGTGGTCAGAATGTTGCTTGTCAAGTTGTGAACCGTATAGTCGCCGAAGTCGATGAGGTTGTTTGCCCTGGTCACTATCTATCCTGCATTCAAACAGTCTTCTCTTCTACTATACTTAGGATCTTTCTTCCTGAGCTTACAGTTGGGGTGAATCAAACCATAGTGCCATCTGAGCTGGATAACAGCGGTATACGAATATAGATTTAGCTTTATGTTGGAAATCGATCTTATCTAACCTGATGTCATATCCCGTGTGGTCTGATTAACCAGGTTTGTGTGAATCCGAACTTAGCGTTTCCAGATGGTGTTAATTTTCGGAGGTGGTCATTTTGTTTTGGTAGTAAACATACTGGCATTGGTGATCAACCAGCCTACTATAGTTGCTCTTTTTGCTGTCTTCGTTCAACCATCACCTTTTGTGTACACCAGCCGTCTGAAGTGGTTTAACATTCTAACTTACTGTGGTTCGATTATGTCAATTGTAGGTCATCCACTGCAAGCGATTATCAACTTCTTTTCACGAGTCTGTTTTGGTTTATGATCAGTGGTCCGTTTTTCGCGGATGCAAAGTTACGGTTTATGTGCCATATTTCACTGATAAATTAGAAGAAGCCATTTGTGTTTCGTCTATTCGTTTTTTCCGTTCCCCTGCCTACCACTCTTGCCCCTTGTATGCATTTGTGCTAGGGTGCTGAAATCGATCATCAACATAGTACTTCAGTTTACTTTACATGCCAATCATAATTTTAACGATATCTCTCCCACAGCTTTCTCATCATGTACACCGGTTCATCAACATCATCATAAACAGCAATACATCAGTGGTTCACACTGTTGCTTAACTGCCACACAACCACGAAAGGAAAAACCCTATATAGGAAGAGAGGGAAAGGGACCTAATCACTAAAAATAGCTACGTCTATTTTCAAACATACAACATCAAGGCACCTACACTCTGCAAACAATGAACCGAGCTGTAAGTGGAAGTAAGACATCATAAGCAAGACAGCTTCTTTACGGCTTTGATTGCCTCGGTTCAGTTTCGATAAACAACATTTCTAACGACCTGAGAAAATCTTTACCCAAAGATTAGATGAATTATAGCCCTCTAGTTGTATATCGACTATCAGTCATCCAATAAAGTGAAGCACTTATTCCCTCACAGTTTTCTTGAATCTTTTTGTTAATCCATGTTGGATGATGCACTTCCCAACAAAGCAGGCAAGGCGACTCGTGCAATATCGCTGATTCCAGAGACGGGTGTATCATCATCTTCGATAGACAGAATCTAATACCAGCTATTTGAAGTAGTGCTAGAATGAACCTGCGTACATTTCCTGAAACGGATTCTACGTCAGATTTTATTATTATTCCAGTGAGCCAATCAGATTTTGGCTTGTAGTGTCCACAAGTCAGTTATATTTCATAATTCATGCTTATACATTTTGGTCATTTTTATTAGTTAATTGATCAGTCCACTACAGGCTGTACACTCGAACGACTGAACGTTTCTACTCTATTTGAAGTGTATTTTCAAATTCTGTTTCTATCAAGGTTTTATTATCATTGGTTTGTGGGATCTTGAAAGTTAATTCTAGTGGCAGAACCTCACGTCGCGGTCTGATAAAGAGTTTTGGATTAGAGGTTTTGCGTATATATGCCTTTGTCTTAGGTTGTGATTCACGAATTCCAACATTAACCCATTTATTCAAGACTGAGTTTTTCAGGTTCAACGATCTTTCTGCACTTCAATCAAATTGTCTAGAGATCTACATGAGGAAGCGTATTTTAAGAATCATTAAGTAATTAATTCCGTTAACCCGTCTAAAAACATGAATCAAAAGATGAACTGTATTTTTCCTGGTGCTGTTTGACCCCCATAAACTGGTTCATTCTAACGCGACGACTGCTTCATATGGCCGTTGCATCTGTTTCGTTCTCTGTCCCGACTGCCTTTTATCCTAAGTGTCTGTCATATATATTCCTAGCCTTCATAGTCTAGTCTGCCTCGTTCCTTGTAAACGTTTTGGTGCTGGCGCCTTGTCGAGTTTGAAATTAGGCCGTTTGATCGTGTGCGCGTTTGTAGCAGAGGTAATCCGTTAGTTTTACCGCACCAGATTGTTTGGATCATTCTGTAACCAATAATGCAGCCTGTTATAACAGTTGAGTTGCGTGCAGTTTTACTAAGTCTAGGCTATCCACTTTATTTGTCTGCTTATCAAACGCCTTACTACCATCTGGATTGTGTAATGTTTGCCTAATCTTTTTTTCCTTTATAGCGTACAGTGTAGTTCTCAATGTGTCCTGTTCACTA
Source organism: Paragonimus heterotremus (assembly GCA_013368495.1). NCBI lineage: Eukaryota > Metazoa > Platyhelminthes > Trematoda > Plagiorchiida > Troglotrematidae > Paragonimus > Paragonimus heterotremus. Next base: position 20,726 of record LUCH01002741.1, on the reverse strand, counting down.
CAAAGGCCGTCTACAGTTCATCTTGTATCGACCCCTGTTACAGTCAAACCTCACTATTACCGCTTTCTCCCAGTTCTGGCTAAATGGCCTTATTAGATGAGATGATGTTGTTAGGGAGGCAGTTATAATCCGTAATCCCTCTCAAATTTTGCGAGTACACGCTTAGCTGTTATTCACGGTATGCAAGGTATGCATTTGTACTAACTATACATACTGAAATTCATTTCAAGCAAGTCGACTGAAGAATCAATGCAATATTGCTTACTAGAGCGTACTATTTTGGCAATGCTCTCATCATTACCATCCGTAATGTTAGTGCTGTCTGAATAGTATATACTGACGTCTGTTCTCGACGGTGCACGGAAGGTATCCTGTGGAACGCATGCACACACATATTCTAATAAACGTGTTTCACTTGTAATTCCACCTTCAACTCTTTCATCGGCCAGCTTTCCACCATACGTATTGTCTGTCTTTGGCCGGTTGCAGCCGCCTGTGTTATGCCTGAATGCTCTTGAGCCACAGACCTGTGTCGTCTTTTCGCTAGAGATGGAAATATTCGCTAGTATGGTACGTTTGAACCGCCGTCAAACGGCGTAGTCATTGGTGAACATCACAATTATGGTTTACGTATGTTCCTGAGGCGCGCTATCTTTCTCACTCTGTGTTGAGGTCGTTATATTTGTTGTTAATCCGCTTTTGATTTACGTCATACATGTCTGAGTTGACGTTAACTCTGCATTACCGTTCTGTTTTAGCCATCCCTCATTAACAGACGATGTAAACTCCTCATCATCTTTGCGACTAAGCTTTTTAAATGACTGAGTGAACGTTGCTGATCTGTCATGTTATACATCAATTGATCAGAGTTATTCAGCTAGTAATACGCACAGCATGAATGGGTCGTTTAGACGTTTCCTTTTTTTCAGCAGAGCAAGCCTGTAAATGAACTTAATGTGCGTGCTTCAATCAGTGCGCACTGTCTGCTCGAAAGATACGCAGAGGCTTTGACGTCTCGTCCGAACCGTGACCCTTGTGCGCCGAAGCTAACCTACCCGACGAAGAGGTTAATTCATTTCGTGCACTGTTTTCACTCGAAAATGTGTAACACTTGAGATTAAAATAAACGAACGGTTAACTGAAAACAAATGAATACTTACCCGTAGCTTTCTAAAACTACCTTGACCCTGATTTGGAAAACCAAAGCAAGTGTAATGAAACTGTTGCATCCCTTTGGGTACACGACAGAGGCATGTGGTGAGCGATTAGCAAGGCCTCAGTCGGCTGCACGTTGTGGTCACATAGGTGACTCCTTTCTGTTCGCTTCGTGACATTGTTAGGAAGACCGGTTTGCATGTTTCTTACTGTTAGAAATTACAGTGGTTTGTACGTGCTTTACTGATCAATACGTCTCGAGACTGTTGCTTATAGTGAGGTTACACTATCACTGAGGTCTCGCTTAATGACTTTTATTCAACCATAAATCGATTAAGTAAAGGACATTGCTGGTACTGAGGTTTTCTCTTGTCAATTTCTATCTCGTGTCGCATCCTGTTTCAGTTACTGCTTCTTGACCTACCGTACTTCTGCCTTTACGACTAAACACCATTCTTAAGTATATCCTACGGTAGAAGGTACACAAATCTGTCTTCTGCACTTATCCTTCAATCTGTATTATCCGATTAAGTCATATTCACCGTGTGAAGTTAGCAAGACTGTTGCCTTAAACACCATTCTCACTCACCGATTTTGTAAGTAACGTTCTTCTCCAAATTTTGATTAAACCTCCATGTGGTTCGCTTATCACCAATGAATTGATACGGCCAGCAACTGTGAAACAAGTATCATGCTCCAGAGCACCTTCTACTGAGGGACCGATTCAGTAAAAGGCGTACCCAGTGCCTGCTTTTCGGTGCCTACCTTGGTCTACATGTCTTCTCATTTAACGCTGCGACATCGATGCCTTAACTCCTCAGTTCTATCGCGATCAGTACAATGCGGCGTTCCTGCCTTCGGGTACCGCAATGAGTGAGCATCGTAAGCACATTCCATGTCTAGACGGACAGCATCCTGTTTCCACATCCTTATCTCAAATTAACTTGCAGAATCCCAGCTAGTATCTTTTACTCAACGGTTTGACCCACATATTAAAAAGTAACGGGGTTTTCTTGGAAAATCCCATCCAGAGCTAATAACTCAATAGTCTGATTCACTTCATAACGATGGTCTAACACAGCCTGGGGATACAGTGAATCAGACATTGACGTCTTATTCCGGTTACTTCTAAGCTCAATAGATGTATTATAAACCACATCAAACTTCCAAGGAGTAGTGCAAGTTTTACGACCGTACGCGGTTACACGCGAGCGATCACGATTAACCGTTGGTTAATCAAAGTTCTGTTTGTTTGAGGGCACCTCTGCTAGCCCTCCTTCCGTACGCTGAGGACAGCGGTGCTATGATTACAAACATAGTTCTGCTGTGTACTCATAGATTTGTACCTTAACACCTATGAGCTTAAGTGTTTTTTGTGTGGCTGTTCTCTTTCGGTCTATCTGACATAGTCAAACCTACTACGACGGAAGACCTAGCCAGCACACCTTTCAAGATCAAAACAGCACAGTATCCAGCGGTCACGGTCTACTGTTGGCGATCGGAGTGCTTTTTGTTTGTGAATACCTTTATAACCTGAATGCAGTAAGTGCTGTAACTGTAAACATAGCTCCGCACTATATTCATAGATTCGTGCCTCATTGCCTAAATACTTCTACGTGATCAATGATGTGATATACATACCTGTGAGCCTAACTGCTTTTTGTCTGGCTGTTCCCCTCTGACCTGCCTGACATGATTGGATCTGGGAGCACTACAGTCCTAGTGAGCATGACTCTCCTGATCAAAACGGTACATAAGCCCGTTCACTACGTTATAATGACATAAACGGTCAGGTCAGATCCGATCCGCATTTACAAACAAAAGCTCTGTGTTGCAACCCGAAACTCCATCCACTTTGACATATGTCCTGTGAACATCACTGTCTCTTTAAAAATGTCCCTTGTTGGAACGTGCACTAAGCTAGAAATTCTTAATTCTTTTCATTCCCAATTGATTATGATCGACAGTTCGCCACAATGTCGATGCATGCTTCCTAAAATCGCATGATCCCGAGCACTAAAGTACCGAATTGACCAAATTAGCTGACTAACAATAAATTCGAGCTTTAAAGTCCGCTTACTTTGTTGTGATCTCATTTTCTTCATTTTTCTAGTGAACCCTTTTAAATTTAGTTTGGTTAGTTGTTTCCAACTATCAAAATTGGATCTTATCTTACCTAAAGACCATCCACAATAGTGAAATTCTGTCCCACTCTTAGTTTTCGATTAAAAATTTCAACAATTACTGTGAGATCACTCCTCTTTCTCATCTGAACAACATTCGCGCAGTTGTCTGACAATTTGTGAAAGAATTGTGAAGTCTTCTGTTCGGGCATCTTTCATTCTGTCTGACATTGATTTCACAGCGGTTAGCTCACTCATCAAATCGGAGATGGCTGATTGGAGTTCCTGTATACGTTTTGATACCAGGTTAGCCGCGGATACATTCAGACCGGCGATTGCTTTCTCTGAGTACTCACGACTAACCAGTTCATGCAATCGTTGTTTGGAATTTGGTCGCTTTTCTTGATTGGAATCTCGCGTTTTATGAGTTTTCATTGAACCACGCGTTGGTCGCACTTCTTGTTCCCGTTGACGTTGATAAGTTGCGTTTACCTGAAGCAGATAACAACAGTTGGCTCGTCAGAGTTCCAAAGTTGTCTGTACATTGCTTACTGGTCACGTACTTTCCTCCATTTGCTTCAGTCTACTGATACTCGGTTTCAAACCCCGTCGAACATTATCCACATATCTGCACACACAGCCAAAATATGTATTTTGTCCTCTACTCAGGAAATATCGGTGAGGAATGTAAACAATCGATTTTCCAGACTGTTCTCAACGTTTAATCGTGCCAGTATGGTCGGCTTATTATGCTTGTCTAAAACAACTCATCTCACACAAGAGCAGTCTGTCACTTGGTTGCGACTGAGCTCTGAGATGAGTGAAAGTGTATATGTGCACGCATTTATTTGCTATGCGATACTTACGAAACTTGCACGGAATCACCGCAAACATAGCAGCGGTTGGTACAGTGTTTTGTTTCATATAAGCTTTTCGGTATAGTTGTGCGACCTACCCTTCTCTCTCGTAGTTGATATTCCAACACTGCCTGTTGTCAAGTACCTGTGAAGTTTTTGAGTATTTACTTGTGATAAGATGCAAAAACATCCTTCTCTGATATGTGGAATGCACTACTGTAGATTTTCATAGTGCAACTCTGCTTGTCTTCTATTTCCAATATCTTTTTTCTGTTAGCTTAGATTTATCCATTCTAGTCTTTTTTATTTTTGTTACTTCCCGGAATTTTGTTTCACTTCCGCGCTAGTCTGCCATTCGCTGGATTACAAACACTAAGATGTCCTCTTGTCTTATTTCTTTGAGTTCACACTTGATACGGGATGTGTGAGTGTAACCGCAAACGGTGCAGTGCAAGCTACCTGTGATGACGTTCATGTTCAGTCGTACTTTGGCCTCTGCGTTTGTGACACGCTAGCCCGGAGATGGATATCACCAACTGCGTATGTGTGTTAGTGAACGGATTTTCCTCTTGTTCATATCAACCAACGACCACCATTGTTCATTAAGTCACCGGCTGCCCTCTTCCGAATGCCAGACCACGGTTTCCTACCTGCCTCCAGCTTTCATTATTGCATTGTAAGATGAAAGTTTTGTTTAGGTTTTGATCCAAATTTGACTTTTGTCTTTCCTCCTTATCTCTTCTAATGTGTAACAGTATGTACTCCTATACTGAACTACTTTTCGTAGTATATCTTCAGTATTTTTCCACCCAGTTCAGATCTTGCCATTGGAGTCTGTCTATTTATTTTTCGAAAGAGGAGTTTCACTTTTGTACTAGCCTATCAGTTGGCTAACCAGCATTGGCCGGTTAGTCACAAAAGCCTCCGCTCACACGCCTCCTGATCTTATTTCCTCGAGTTTACACTGAATACGTGATGTTTGATTGGAACCTCTAGTGATACGACGCAAACCACTCGTGGTGAGGGCTTTACGCATGCGTCCTCTGGCTCCGGTCATTGTGATGGACTAATCCGAAACGAATGTCACCAACCGTATGTGTGGACTGCATTGCACATGGCTGATTGCCTGTCCTCTTCTCATGAAATCTTCCATCCGGATGTCACACATCTTGTCTAAGTGACTCGACTCTGCACCTGCATCATCGATCAGAATGAGTTATACATATGGGACACCTGGATAGAAGCTCCGTGTTATTTGCGTTTTATCAAAATGTGCTCAAAAATGTCTAAACTATAGCCAACCTCACCCACTGCACGGTCGGGTTCTGGAAGTTTCCGGAAATGCCATTTTTGTTTTCAAACGACTTTTTAAGTCAGCCATTTTTGTGGAACTATCTGAAACTATTATAATACTTATGAACTTATAATTGTCTTGTTGACCTTTGTTACCGTCCTGTTTAACTGTATCCATTTTCTGTACTCCACGTATTAATGGTGGGATGGTCGAAAAAGCTTATTTGAATGCAACAACTGTGGTCGAATTTGGATGGTGTTCAATTTGAAATAATCGAAATCCACGAAATTCAATGCAAACTAATGGTTAAAAATTCACAGAGACTCAGACAACAATCTTGTTCAGCTTGAATTACTTACTCGTCACAGAGTGTGACTATATGTGAACTGTGTCGTTTTTTGTTTGCAGGATGAGCTGACCGTATCGCTCTGATTGAATGTTGAGGGCAATCTCGACGATTGACTGCTTACAGTCATCTCTGTTTTCTATTTGGTCTGCTTTCTGGAGACATTTTTGGTCATATATATATATATATATATATATATATATATATATATATATACCTGACAACTTGGCCCACCTCTGTTGGATGGCTCCCACTACTGTCGTGCACTCGATTGATTGGCTTGATTTCCAGCCCGAACAAGAGAAAACGTGAGCACCAAAACGTTTACCGTGACCGAGTCGAAATATTCTACACAGGCTCTGAACAAACACCAAAAACAGAGGACTTAGACAAAAGAAGTCATCCAAGCCAGTCTTGGCGTTAGAATGAATCAGGTTATGAGGGTGTCAACAAACGCAAGAGGAAACACAATTCAGATAGTGTATAGACGTACAGGCGTCCCATTCCACAGCTGCAACCTGATTGGCCGATTGAAATAGTAAACAACCGTTCACTAGCACTGAATCCGTTTCACAAATAGGGACCGAAAAACACCAACCCCATTTCAACTAGCCGACATAAAATTCTATTTGTAGGTTAACACACCCTCTAAGATTATGATACCTAAGACCCTGGGCAGATAGGTGTTGCACGTTTCGCTTTACCTGCTTCGCTAACAGACGCACCCCCCGACTTCCTCCTTCTTTCTTGTTCTCTATTAACAATCTGAGTCTATTACCAGGGTCGAATAAGATGGTAGCAAATTTTCCTCCATGTATACCGGCACTTCAGTCTTTGCCATCTTCTCATGCAATGATTCATATATCCATCTCAACGTTTCCTTGCTTCATTTCTGAGCGTTCAGAAGCGTTTCTCCATGAGTGCTCATCAAAAACCATCCACGTCATCTTTGATTCAGGTTGTTATTGTTTTGGCCATTGCAATCCATCCTTCATTTAAATTGTGCTAACTCACTGATTGGAACGATTACGATACTCAACTGTTTTGTTGCTTATAAGTGCTTAATTGAGAGTAGCATCCTCGTAACCTTTCTATTTATCTGGTTGACTGGTACGCCAATATTTTCATTATACGATTCTAGCCTTATCTACTTGTGGTGTGCAGAAAAATTAGCAACTCACTTGTTCCAATTCCTTGATTTGCATCATCAATCTTTCCAAACGGTGATTTAACGTTTCCACCAAACTTCGCAGGCCATTGCGTTCAATTACGAGCATTTCCACCTGTTTGATTAAGGACGCATCACCACCATCTGTTCCCCTCGACTGTCCGTCATTATCTACTCCAGATTTGGCGTCCTTCGAATCATTTTGATTGTGCTCTTCCAGCAGTTTTTCAAGCTCAAGTATTTTCGCTTCTTTTGACTCAATAATTTCCTGCAATTCAATTTTCAAGATCAATCACGGCGTCAATTAAAGAATAAATACTAATCAAAATTGCGCTGATAACAAATGTGGCAGTAGTCACATGATGTTTGCGAAATTGGAATTGATTTGTTGCTGTTTGATGAAGGCGAAGACGAAATACGCTGAAACAATATTTACTGGCGAAAATTTGGATGACGTGTTTACTAGACCTTAAACGTCTCTCACCTTTGACTTCATGCTTCACCTCAGTGCAAGCACTTCGTCCGGATTAGATCGGTGGCGGCTGATTGAAGTTAGCAAAACGTTTGGTTAACGTGTACCGTCCATAAATTTTGCAACATAAATATTTAGTCCGGCAATTTTTCATGCGCAACACGCGCTTGTCAGAAGAGTATTTAAATTAATTACATATGAATGTAAGGGCCTGATTCGGGCAAAAGGTCCTTTCAAACTCTAACAAAAACAAATTCCGCGTTTGGCGTTTCGGATAATAGCAGAACAGTCGAATCGCCTTACTTCCCCCGGCCGTTTCGACCTCTCTTCTCATTAGATCGAAATCGATCGGCTGTTTGTGTTTGCCCGATAAAGGAGCAAGTATCCACCATGGCTCCAGAAAGGGTTGAGAGAGGTTGTTGCAGATATCTGAGCCCAGTGACCGAAAGCGAAGCGATAGATAGCAGGTTCGATCTTGTTGGGTCACATCTGCACAACACACACGGGAGAATAAAATCCACAATTCAGCTTGTAGTCCGAGCAACTGTCCACTAGACCGTAAGATCTAGTCACTGGGGAAGGAAGTAAGCTCAACAGCTGAGGGAAATACTCTACGTACCTTCCTGAAATTCGAGTGCGATAGATGTACTTATGAAGAAGTTGATAGCGTAGTAATTATCAGTTCGTCAAGCAGCTGGCTGATATTTTTCTTAGAAAACTTGAAGGCGAACAATCGAATCGTAACTACCTCTTCTCGCCTTATAAACATTATGATGATGACATTTTAGTGTTCACTGGTTGTGATTATTTTGACACTCGTTTACATTAAATTAATTCCACGTACCCAAATCTGAGTTATCCATGAAGAAGAGTATGGTAACATGGACTTTTTTAACTAATCTGATGTCCAGACGATGAGACGGTGCAGTTTACCGGCCTACTGGTCTAGCAGAAAGTCACATGTAGCGGACAGCACTTGCAATTCATTTCGATTGTACTTATGTCTCACAGGCGCGGTTTAGTGTGAATATATTTTCCTATAGCGACAAATTTATGCACGGTTGATAACGTGAAATCTAAAAAAAGGAACTCCCGATAAATGCTCTGTTTGCGGATAGACATCCGGCCAGATTTTTTGGGTGCATTCATAAGCAACGAGTGGCCAAAGGATAACCACAAACAGTGCCGAAGAAACAGAGTTTTCTCATCCTTCTGTACACGAGATACCGCAATAACAATTCGAAAGACGAAACTTCTAACAATTGCACATCAAGTCGTGCGATTGCGTTTATTATTTTTCACCCGTAGGTTTACTCTCCATTTAGAAAACTCTGTGTTTCATGTCATCTACAATTTCCCCTGCAGTTACGGCAGTTATGTTAACATAACAGGTCAAAACTTGTTAAAGAGAAAAGTGGAGCAAGTTCCTAACTGACTGGTATATATTATGACGTAACAAGGATCGGTACCTCAACACCTGAGCAGATATCAGGCGTTCTGGTTCGCGAAACACTTGATCGAAACGAGTTGTTTGGTTAACCCCGTTAGCTCGTTTACTGCAACCTTAAGATGTCGACCTTCTCCAAAACGATGTTCTTCAAGTGTCGCACATCAGCCATGTTTTGACAAAACGCAGTGTGTCTTATTGTCTCGAAGTTAAACCTGTGTATCACACTCTGGCATACCGATGTGATGTTCGTTCATTCGTGTGTCCTCGTTAGTCCTATATAGTTTTACGTAACAAGCTTATATGAATTAACGGAATGTTTTCGTCTCGCAGTATATGTCTTCTCGCTGTTTTGGTTAACGGGATATTTAATTATTTTTTAAGTTCTCACTTCTGTGTCTAAGTGTCTCGAATTCATCCCGTGATGTAAAACCACCTCTCACGATTGACCACAGCTTCCGGATTCAGTTAAACTTAACCTTCAGACACATTTTGGAAGATGAAAACCTCACTCTTGTTAGAGCTCGCTAGCAATGTCTTAACGGATAGCTGAGTCTGTATACTTGCCTATGAGACAACCGGATTGTTCTCCGCATCCTTGGTCAATTTATCACTTGTAAACGTTTTACCGAGGTCACCTATGAGCCATGTTCATATTGTTTAATCGTTTTCAGAGACCATATAACATCGTTTCCTCTGAAGCCTAATCGAGTACCAGCGACCAGGACTTCTCAATCACATAGAAGTAACATGCTTCATTCCATTTGTGTTATTAAGCCCGAACAGAACCAATGAGAGTGTCGTGTCACACTGCGTACGTGCGCACGTGTCCTTGTGGTCGCGAGCATTTTCACTACTCTCCGCACACGCAGCTGCAACGGTTCCCTACTTCATACCTGTTCCGATTGGGGCATACGAGTTTTCATACTTGGTTGATTACTTTTGCGTTCTATTGTACATGTTTGACTATTTGTTTAGGAGACAGAGTGTATGGGTTTCTTTCTAACAAGTGATCATTCTTTTCTAACACAAAGTGAGATAGCCTATTTGTGTGTGAAGGCTGTTACTAACCGTGAGTGAAGCCTCGCTGATGACAAAAAATATTCCTGATTACTTACCATTCAAAAAAGTAAATTTGCACTCAGACAAACTTTTACGTTACGTTTAGGCTGATTCTGTAATGTGAACATTTTACCTGAAGCTTTTCGATTTCATTCTTATGTTGTGATTGGACACTGCATGCTTCGTCATTTTTCTTTCGCAATTCAATCTCCATCGTACACTGCTTGTTTAATTCTTGCTGAATTGAAACTTGCAATTTTTTTTGATATTCCAAAAGCGATTGAATCAATTCTTCATCATTATTGCTTTTGTTCAACAAACACTGGACTTGGGTTTTTAAATTCTTCAATTCCAAAGATAGGTTTTGTTCCCTGGTTTTCCAGTTAATCGTTTTGTTTTTTAACAACTTGATCTCCTCTTTTAATATTTCGTTTTCTTTCTCCAATTGTATTGCTTGGTTAACACTTTTGAGTTTGGAACACAAACTCATCTGATCTCTGTTGGTTACCGAACGGTTACAATCTTGATGATTTAACTCATTTTCAAAACAGATAATATCTTCCACGTCCAGCGTCGTTGCACCAGAAGTGAGCCTCCCAGTTTCAACAGATCCTTCATTGCCATTCCTAGAATGTCGGTTTTCATACACAACACGTTCTTGTATTTGCATTTCTAATGATCTCAATCTGGCCTTCAGCAGAACTATTTGCTGTTGCCTTCCACGCCATTGAACACTTGGCTTTATCGTTCCACTGAAATCGACATCATTCTTTCTTTCAATTGTTTTTAACCATACACTCAGATTTGCTATGGACTCGCCCGTTTCCAGTTCCAAAACTTTTCGAGCCGCTTTTAATTCGTTTTTGAATGTGTGGTTTTGATTTTTGAGTTCCGTTATCGATTGTTCATACTTTATCAGCTTCTCTTGAAGTGACTTCAGTTGAACCGAATTGTCTGTTTGATCCGTGTTCCGATAATTGTATATCACTGGGGAGCTGTTTGTTCTTCCGTCCGCTTTTCCTTTCAGTTCCGACTCCAATAAGTGTATGTGCTTCGTAAGACTTCTAGACTTGTTTTGTTCTGTCGCAAGACTGGACATCAGCTCTCGAATTCTCTTAGAAAGTTCAATTATTTTCAGAGACGCTATGTCTTCGTTATTTCTGCATTCACTGATCTTCGATTTTTCCCTCATGTCTGTTCCAGTTTTGTTTAAAACATGTGTTGTTCTCGATTCAGACTCCGTCTCTTTTTTAAACAATTCATCTTCGGATGACGACTCGCTTTCATCTGAGTACGGATCATGTGCAGGCAGTGAGTCGAATGTCAGCTTACTGGGAATTCCAAACGCCTTACTTTTTGGAGCAGTCTCAGTAACCACAGCTTTAGACATCAGTTGATGAGAATGGACAACGAATATATGGATATTTAGGATTCCCCTTGTGTTGATAATTGAAAGAGTGAGCCTGAAAACAAGAGAAGCATTATTTGATTCACTTTTTGCCCTGAAACGTAGTAAGTTCAATTCGCACTAACCGTGACACGTAAACAGCCGCAAACAAAACTCTCCTACTGATTGGTTGACAAAAGTGAGTCAACAACACCAGGCAAGAAATATTTCAAAAAGAATCCAGCTTCAATATAGAAAGTTAGTTGCCTTATTTGCACTCCTCACAGATGATGGCCAACATACAAATGTGTCTCATTTGAAAAGGATACTGTCAAGTTTTTCAAGCCACAACAGGAGCAGTTAGCTTTGCGTGACCTCGACGTCCCTTTTCCGTCGTATGATTGCTAACTGAGCAGCCGGGGACATCGGGTTGCATAACAGTCTATTTTATGCAAGTTGTCGAGTGTTAGCTTTCACATTCGGAAGTTTCTGCTGTGTTTTTTCGTCTTTCAATGGGTATAAAACGTTCCTTACAAAGTCTTTCACAATTCTGTCAAACAAGGCAAAATGGCTTTTCATTGAATTAGGCCAACATGCTGCTTGTTGCATTTGTCTCTGTTGGAAATTATACTCACTGCTTATTAAAGAGTGGAAGCTGAAAACGAGCCATCGTAGTATATTGTTATGGTTTTGTATATTCACAACTTAATGTTCAACTCTCAATCACAAGCAACAGCAAGCCTTTTTATTTTGCTTTCTGGACTAGTTTAGAACAAACAATAATAATTACTGACAAGCGGTCAGGGGGCTGATGGACATCAAGTGAACGCTCACATCCAGTTGCAGCTTCTCCCCTCGGGTGAACTTTAGTCAACTCCTATGAAAAGAATCATAGGATACGATTTTCGCTCTTGTTAAAGTTCGGCAATAGTGTATATTCTTACCACAACCGTACCTCAAACTCCGATTTACTTTCTTATCACAGCATGTAAAGCAAAACCGATGATTGGGACTTCACTTAGAAGTTCTTATCTTTATGGGTATCGACTGGAGTTAACAGCCAATGTTTGTTTCCTGTCATGAAACGAACGATCAGCCGAGCCTGTTTGACTGAGTATATTAATTCAGTCATACCTAAATTGGAGTCAGTTCCACATTGGTCAACCAAATTGCCTAACGAAAATGTAAACGGAAGTTCAAATGGCGGTCGAGGAAAGGATATATACTACCGATGGGCTTTAACAAACACGACACTCGAATCCAGTGTTTTTTCGAAAGAGGTTGGCTGAGGGCTCATGTGAATGAGAAATTTGCAGTAAAAGATTATCAATAACGATAGAAGACATCGCGAGATGTTAACATTTCGTTTACTCCCTTCAGTCACAAACGTGAAACAACAGAATATATGGGAAATTCGGATAGCAACAACAATACAAACAGTCAACGAATGGGTTTACATGAAACAAGGACTGTCGTCATTTCCAGGGTAGACAAACCGCGTGAGTCTATGATCTATGCATACATAGGGCAGAACGGTGAGCATTGATTAAGATTGCTTCAGAGAAACCGAGCAGTACAGAATCCTGATTATGCAACAACACTTGAAACGAATTGGCGGGGTCACTATGTTTTACAGTTGATGGGGTCGGGTTTCGACTAATTCGGTCAGTTGCCATTACTTGTTCTGTCATCGCGCGTACCAACCACTTAGGCATATGTTCGGCTATTTTATGTCGTAGGCACCGATCCGTTCTGCCAATATAGACGTCACCGCAACTGTATTTCGGTATGTCACGATCATGAGTAGGCTGAGCGACAATTCTAATTGTGAGTAGCAATCACAATTCAGCCACAAAGGTTGCTACTCACAACTAGGACTGTCGCCCACCTTATTCATAATCATGGTTTACCGAAATGTTTCGTTCCACATCGTATCTATCAGTTTACTTGCAATTGTGGTGACGTCTATATCGGCAGGTTTAATGAATATAGAGAGGAGTCACGCTGAAGGAATTCCCACTCGGTTGGGGAACGTGTCCGATTGAGAGATTACAGATAGCAACCACGCATATGGCTGTTAGAGTGGGCGGCCTATCATATAACCAGCGGGTAGATCATCTTAGCGTGTGTCCCCAGAGTTATCGATGACTTTGCGGTAGTTTTACTGTTGTGCGTCGAATTCCCCGTGGCGATATGGGGAGAGGACTACACAACAGATTTTCCCTTCCAACATGAGGGGAACTTCCGGAGCACACTCTTACAGCCCCCAGGCAGTGGTCAGAATGACCTTGCTGTATATATCAACTTCCTTACTAATTGGAGTGTACTACCAGCGCAGGTGGCGCTGATACCCAATTACTTGGCCTTCAAGCGGCTCCAAGATACACGTGATAACGAACTGGAAGAAGGAGAATATGTAAGACCTTGCTTGGTCCGGTTATTAGATGCTCAGCGAATAGTTTTACACAGTCGGTGACTCCTGTATTCTGTTAGTGAATGATGAAAGGAATAAACTTCGCCAGAGCCCAAGCAGCACATAGCCTTCTCTTTTAGATTAGTACTGTTTGAAACAACTGGTGAAAGAAATAAACGGATGTTTAAAAGCTTGTAGATCGGGCTTAATCAGCTCTTGTTGTGCTACAGGAATTCCTGACTTTCGTTGGCAATTTTCACCCCAGCCTTGGGTGAAATTCACTTACTTACATCAGTCCGAAAAATCTTGGTGGCTTTGAGCTTGTCACACTAGTATTTCGTTGGGGCTGTTCAGCTGTACTGCTAAAAGTATTCTGCCACGACATTTAACTTTGTTCTTGAGTATCACATTTTACAAACTGTATAAGAAACAATCGACGGTAGGTTAAATACCATGTGCTCTAGAAAGCTGAATCAACTTCCGCCACTATCACCTGAGGAGCTTTCGTTAATGACAGCTAGCTAGTTTTATTCAATTTCATTTTTTCTCTAAGTTTACCTTAGTTTTTTTCCTGTAAGCTATCTGGGGCGTGCCATTCCTGATGAAACCTTTAAACTTAGTTTGTCGAAGAATATCAAATTTGCAAAAGCTTAGTTTAAATTGCGGTCGGTTCAGCAGCGTTGTTCGATGATGGCTGATTCACTCGATGTACTGATAAGTTCTGTTTAGGTTCAATATTGTGTATTTTATTGAATCTCGTTTAATAACTGGGATACCTCGTTCTTCGAATTCCCTAAACCTTTTTACTCCATAGGGTTGCACTTTTCTTTCAATGAACATTATTCATTAGTATGCTATGATGATCTATTCACTCTAGCGCTAAGAAAACTTTGTTGTGGTTGTCTTGTTGATTTCGATTTACCTTCACTATGAGGGCTATCAAAACGGGTATCTTTCACAACGATGACGTATTTGTAACGACTAATACTATCAATTGGAGTTTCTTTTCAAGGGTATTTGTCTGAAATATATGTTTTTCAACCATTTTCGTTTAACTACGCATTCATTTGGTCTATCTACGTCACTAGTCACTTAATCTGTACTTACTATAGGTATCCCCCTAAAGACTTGTCTCCCAGTGGCAACGTTATGGACGAATACTTCAAAAACGTCCACGGATTGAAACTGACAGAAGTATGAGTACCGTCACGTTTTACAAATCAGCCAATACGTAGTGAAATTGATTCCACTTTGATATAATTTCTACCTTGTGGATGTAATATCCTATCATGAACGATCTAACCTACATTCACTTGATCGTATATATAAGCGTAATAAAAGACACGATGCACATAAAGCCAGTTTTCTGTCTGTTGGCATAAAGTGGGCGTATATGGACAACAGCAATGTAATAATTTCTTCGTGTTTGTTATTTTTTGTTTCGGAAATCACAAAGTGCAACTTTATTAATTTTGCTAACACTGTTTGTTAGTAGAAAACCCCTCAGGAATCGCTACAAAAAAGACAACGAGAGAAGCAGTTGTTCATCTGTAACCGTCTCCAGTGCTCTACATGGTTCCCAAATGATAGTACTGAACGGCCAACCACCCCTTTTGCGAATCAGGTGATTTAAGCTTATGCGGTTGTAGGTGATTTACGTTAATTGGTCCCAGATATACAGATGTGACTGGTTTAGGTAGTGCTGAAACTTAGAGGACAACACCATCAGATGCCATGCAGAAGGAATTTTACTCTAGATTTCGAAAGACAAAATCCGAATGGCCTTTCTCAGTTATTGATGTACGAGTGTAAGTTTGATAGCCCAAGTTCCTCGGATAAGTATGATTCTTTTTCTCTTGTCGGACAGGCATCAGCCTTTTTGTGATGCAGTCGAGAAAAACTGATGTATAACCGCTCTACCTAAATACAATGTTAATGTAAAATCAACATATAACGCCCAGTCGAAACCAGCAAGCGCGCACAGACTGAATTTCAGCTGCGTACGGGAACGTGCTGCTGCATTGTTGGGGCCGTTTTAGTCTTCGTTCGTGTATGTCATGTGCATAGCCTACTTGACCTTTTGCTCATGTTTGTTCTTGTTGTTTTCTGATGCTGGAACCCCTGCTTCGGAAGAACGCTGTTCCCCCGCGTTTCCTAGTCGCCCTAAAGTTGGTCAACAAGTGTAACGGACAAACAAACTGGGAACGGTCGGCTTGTCTGTAACAACTATGACATGAGAAAAAGTATGGTCTTGTCGTTAACCTGCAACTTCTGTCAAACAGATAAAAGTCCAAAAAGGTCTAAACTGCCTCCTATAAGAAACAATAATTAAAATTTATGAAAGGCTAGACCAATGGACGACCGCCTCGCGGTACAAGAAGCTTTGTATAACAAATGCTTGAGGTTCCCTTATAAAACATTTTATGGTGACCCCTTAGCCCAGTCGGGCCTACAAGAGTAAAACATTTCTCTATCAGGCCTCCAGAAGAATAATGAGTATGAGGTTTCTGCGGAGTCATTGATACTTCGGACAGTAAAGCTAAAGGATTTCGAGAAGAAACTCGTACTCAACGTTCCGAAGATCCACTATGGTTTTTGTCGCGACTCGCTGTACACACTCAAGTACGTCGCTGTATTTCCTAGGGCCAGAATAAACAACTGGGTTAGAGTACCCAAGCAGTGTTTGAAAATGAACCTCACATAATCTAAGCGACCCTCTAATCAACTCAAGGAAAAGTCTTTTCATCATTGTTTGTACAGCAAATCCTTTTTTTGGCCGCTTTTTAGTGATGGAGTAAGAAAGATAAACCGAACAATAGCCATATACCCAATTTTTTATGATCGATTTTGACAACATACATTTGTATGTGCATAACGTGTTACGAAGACGCCACCAAGAGATATGTGTGCATACTTATGATCGTTTTAAGAAGACACTATTTCTCTATTACTTAACTGTATTGAGGTCATCTTGCAAAGTGCTTGTATCATGGGGTTTCAGCTTTTGAAGTCATGCGCACAGAGAATAGAAAGACTTAAAATCTCTCCGATAATTCATTGCTATGGGTTGAAAATATTGATGGACCAAGGACTGATTCCTATTGTACACCCGCTGTGATAGGTGCGAGGGAGGAGATATCAGGGCTTGCTTCAACACTAAAATTACTATTACAATATGAGGCAATCCGGCAGTGAATGTCATTTTTGATGCCGTATACACCCATTTACTGTAAACGTGGGCCGTATTGCACCCGGTCAGACGTTTTAGCAATGTCGAGTAGGATGACGTCTGATGGGACCATAATCTTTAGCGTCTGTTAAGCTGCCCATATAAACAGTGTGTTCGTTATGCAAGACTTATTTGGTAAGAATTCCCGCTGAGAAAGAGAGATGACGGTGTTGTTTAAGTGCTTTAAGACAGCTCATTTAATAAGACTTCATAGTACTTCGCATGGACTATTCATTAGACTTATTGGCCGATAACTGACAGAATTGCCAATCACAGGACTTGTAGATAAGGATAAGGGTAGCTACGTTTCGTTCATTGGGAATGGTGGCAGTGGAAATAGTCGGCATAAGGGTCATGAAGTGGTTTGGCAAGTACAAAAGGCGCTTCCTTAAGTAGTCGCCAATGAACCTCGTCATTGATTAATGAAATAAAAGAGTTCCAATTAGATACCAAACCTTAACCATTGTTCAATAAGAATTTTGCAGACAAAAGAGCTATTTAAGTGATAAGTCTGGGCTGTAAGTGGCTGCCTACTGATCCTTGTATAACTCAACGGTGACGTCGGTTTGACTGAGGCAAGAACAGATCCAAAGTTGATTTCTCACGACGGTAGCGCACGTATGTGAGGAAGGAGTTTTGTCTGAGCGCGCTATTTTGAACACTTTTGATTACTATTGGAGACTGTTTTGACTGACTTCCGATTGCACATTTCACAAAATAATTCAGCCTATTTAGGCTTATCGGACTGTCTCTGTTCAGCAGATAGTTGCGCGCGGCTGTCAAGGAGAGTTCCCCATCAACTCCCGCAAAACATACGACAAATCAGCCCCATGTAACGTAATTGTCATACGTTAGTAGTCACAGGTAACTGAAGTGGCGCCTACCTAAAGCTCTGCAAAATGATTTCTCATATTATAAGGTTACGGACTAAATGTTCCTTCGCAAATTGTTGTATACAGTGGCTGAGGAGATCAAACGATTATTTTGGCCTAAGGAAGCTTCGGTGCTAACCGGATCAACGTAACGGCTTGAATTTGTGAATGCAAGATCTAGCAAGACGAGGTCTGACCTAGATTATTTCTTGTTACAGACTTTGTGTGCTGTGTCCGGGCTTTCTGTTGCACAACTAATTACAGAGCTGATTCAAAACTATCTTCTGCAGCTTGTTAAAAGGGTCACGTCCAAGACGTCCTTCGGATGTTAAGATTACCCATGACAAGTAAATGAGAGGAGAACTGAGTGGAAACGAGTTCATCCAAGTGAGACAGAAGGACCTCGTTGTCCAAGGCGAGCCCAAAGATGAGAGGTAGATAACTCATAGCAAAAGCTCATCATGGCTTCGGAGCTTTATCCGTAACAAACAAAATAACACATAGGAGAGTAAGTAGTGCCGCTACGTACAGAAGGAGGGCTTAATTTGAGACTAACGTAAATAGCGTCCCTTCTCAAAGGTCTCCTCTAGCAATTAGCACAGTAAACAGGACAACCAGGAATGCAAGCTTCACTATCCCTAGTCTCTTGTATCAACTATCTTTCCGTGAACATCATTATGTGAGAAAGCTTGTCGTTTACCATCTGCCTTAGTTCTGGAAGCTTGTTCATCAAGCTAAGACAGTTAGTTTAGAAAAAACGAGCCATCTCAGTATAGGGTGAACCCAGAATAAAAATAGAGGAATGTTGGAGAATGGAAGCGCACTCCAAGTGAGAATGGGAATGGGAGTTACTGGCAGGGAGCAAGCTCTCTAGACCCCCTTATGTCAACCTTATTTTTCAGCACCTCCGAGTGATCCTAGCTGGAGGTCTTCCTCTGGGTCACAGTAACAACTTATGCATGAGTACGGTGAGACTGCTGACATAAATATGACCTATGTAGTAAACAAGTGTGTATACGTCCATTAGCAATTTAAAACGCCTTTCCTGAAGAGTAATCGAAACGTATTCCCAAAAAGTACCGAACCAAAGAACGTAGTAAAATTTGGAAACAAGCCGTGCATCTCCAACAGTGTTTGGAAATGCGATAAGCAGTTAACTGTAGTTTATTCTGTGGTCAGAGGTAACAATCAAGAGAAGAAAGGAAAAAACGCGCGGTGAGCTCCAGCCCACTCAGCGGCACTCAAAGGCGCACCAAGCGAAAAGAGTTTAACTTCTAATGCGTTTAACAGCGATCGAAAAGATACAGGTCAAACGACTTGATTTCATAACAGGTCGCCTGTAGATGGCGTACACAGAATTACACGTACAGAACGGAGGCCGGAAAACAGTTGCAACCGGGATCCTTAGAGAGACACCACATGACCGATTGCCACTAAACCGAACTAATGCAGAGCAAATTTGAACGCTTGACTTGGTGTTTCTTGACGACGCCAATTTTTCCTTTGTTGCTTGAACAGTTTTCTCCCCGTTTGCATATGATTAGGGTGATGGACACTTGGAGGGCACGCCCAGTTCGTTAGGCAGTTTTTTTTGTGCTTACAAGCACAACAAAAGCCGCGTCTATTTGAATGCCGTCTGGACACACCAGTTGTTAGAACCTCTACCGCCTGCTTGGAAATGGAACACACATCGTCAAGGACTCAAGGTACATACGTACAGTGATCAGTTCAATAATTGTTAATTATTTTGAAGCAATTGTTTCGTCTCGGACGCGTTCATTAACCGAATCTCTGGGAGAGTGTTTATAAGCACTATGGTCGTCATTTCCAATACCGTGTGTCAGAACCCCCCAGATCTTCAAGGCACACCTCTTTCCATGAATAAAATTCAGTGTGTTTTCAATTGACATGACAGTAATTAATTAATTACTGTTAATAATTATTTTCAGCTTTGCACGTCGGCCAATACATATATACACAAATATAGATGGAGACAATTTTACTTGCTTTATGCCTATGGCACAAACGTTCGACCCGGAAAAAATTATAGCTGGACAAGATTTTCATTTCATTCCCAAATGTGAACGCTGTTGAAAAAACGCGTAATTATATAAATTGTGTTGGGGCACATAAACAAATAACACGATGCTTGATGAAACATAGATAATCGGCCCGGTTGGATCCATATTTTTCGAGTCAAATAAATCAGAGATATTCGATCGAGTCGGTGCAAAATACTACGAGTGTACCGCGAATATTTACCGAAATTACTGGTTCGGCAGTGAAAACAATATCCACCGTTTTTGCCAAAAAAATCTTGTTACATGTGTTAACCCTCTTTTCCGCTCCCGATAAATAAGTTTATTTCAGCTTTTGAGGCGAAAAGCTTAATCCCCTCGTCTGATAATGTTCAATTCTGCAACGTTTTGAAGATATCATCGAATTGGAAAGAAGCTATGGCTACATGGCGATTTCACTGGCCTGTCTGCGGTAGGATGTGTAAAATAGTTCCAAAACTCACGGATTAATATTGTACCTGGGCTACTAAGAAAGTTCGCATCATGTATGCTGTCCAGTTACTCGTTTGCGTATGCCATGTGACAGTGTGGAGAGAACCTGAACAAAACACTCATTCGGTCAAATCGCTCGTTCAACGGCCGGTCTTGTAGTGAAATCACATACGATGTCCCCAAACTCCCAAACTTCCTGCAACATGAGAGTTGCCTTGTCAGTACCATTGCGCCGGTTCACATAACCCTGTGAATGTAAATTCACTACAAACCACTAACATCAAAGTTAGTGTGTTGGCGTATGTATCGCAGTTTTACGCTGCGTATAATCGGCAGAACGTGGGTATCTCCGTTACTTTTTAGTTAAAAAATAATTTAGAACCATTAAAGT
>LUCH01002740.1:0-66422 GCA_013368495.1 Paragonimus heterotremus | reverse complement strand
ACCCCTATCTGACCGCGAGATTCGGCTTCGGCGTCACCAGAATCCCTGAGAGAGAAGCGCTTGGATCGACAGTTATCTACGGATGCGCTCAAATCTTTGACCATGCTAGAATCGTAGACTCGCGTCTCCGACACACAGCACACATCATGCTCCAGACTTGAGACAGTACAAGCCAAAGCAGCTTGCTGACCGACTTGTCGAAGAATGTGGACATTAGAGGCGCCAATGTTTACCGGTTGTCTTGGCCTCAGAAAGCAATTATCTTCCGAAGACACATGGGTAAAATAGTAGGAGGAAGTTGTGTCAGATGAATAATGTCACTGTTGGGAGAACGATAACTTCTGATACTTCCCGGTCGTTTATGCCTCATGAACAGCGTGGCCGTGGTTCAAGTCCCGGCAGTGGCGATGATATGCACTACTGACGAGCTCTAATGAGAGCGAAACTCGAGTCTAGTGCTTCTCTTTGAAAGGGGCCGTCTGGAAAGTCTATGGGGATGCGACAGCTGCGATCAATTGTGGGTGATGTTCAACTTGAAACTAAGCGTGTGTTCAAAAACAGCCACCATTCAACGGGAAAATGACCTCATTAAAACAATCGGATACAAATGAGGATGAGAACATGTCAACAACATTAAGGAGGAAGTTTTAACAGATAGACAATTATAGTTGTAAGAAGGAAGAAAGTAAACATTTTATGTGCAATTATGATACAAAATTCGTTATGATCGTTTACTGCACACAGCAAAAAAGTAAAGGCAGATTAAGGATAGGTTTTCTACAACCAAACCAAACACATGTCTACGGATTCATTGTTCCGCATTACAGCAGACAAAAGTCGACAACATACCAGACGAACTTCAACAAATCCGATAGCAAATTGGTTCGCGTCGGAGGTAGTAAAGTTGAGACACACGGTTGAGGATATCCCATTCGGATTAGTCTGTCACAATGACCAAAGCCAAAGAACGCCTGCGCTTCAAACCACCACCGCAAGTCCCTTGCGCTATACCGGTTACGGTTCCACTCACAAACCACGTATCTAGTGTAAACCCGAAGGAATAAGACAGTAGGTGTGTGAGTGAGGCCTTTGTGTCCAGCCGGCCAATGCTGGTTAGCCAATTCATAGGCTAGTTCCAAACTGAAACCCGAGTCTCTCGAGAAATAAACAAAGAGAGACGCTTTTAAGCGTTTCATCATATATTATCACCATACTTTCGTATGGAAATTTGACATTTGACTCATCTTTGCCATTTTAGTCGTTACCTATTTCCGGAACCTTTGCATTATGCCCGAATTTTGTCTAAACCGTTTTTCGAAGCTGTCTAGCTTTGTCGGATGATCACACACTTGTACAGTGGTGCGTTTGAGTGTGTGATCGATCGCCGTCTGCCTGAGTAGCCGTCATTTAACACCATTGGGTCGCCCATAGAATATCGATGTCACGCACACACGCACAATTTAATGGTCGTGAGTGTGAGACAGACTGCACGCTGAGTCTCGGATATCACCTGCCCGCTGTGCGGATCTAACCGGACTTCGGTTGGTCCTGAGGAGGTAGGGCCAGAAGTTCGTGCTTGGTAAGAAACCAGCCATTAATTAGCATTTATGGTATCATACACTTTCGGTTAAACGCACAGGCATACACTGCACATGAATGCATACCTGCACGTGGTCATTCCGTCGATCGCAGTCTCGCATGCATCAGAATTCCCTGGACAAGTGATGTGGATATTCATAATGAACTGCACTGGAAATTCCTCGTGGCGCGACTTGTGATTTATGTGAGTTTATATGACTGTATGGATTAACAAACCATTCTAGCAAACTAGAAGACATCGGATACTGATCATAGTTATCGGCGTACTCCAAGCCGTGATTAGGTGACAGAACTTTCGGCAGGTTAACAAAGCGACTGGCGGAATCTCTACAGTCCCGTATCACAATTTACAGTAAGCCATCAGTAGGTAGACAGCTACTGCTATCTCGGCTGTAATGTCCATCCATGGCTCCATAGTGTCACTCTCGTTCGCTTGCTCGTTATGTGCGGCAGGTTTAAATGATCTGATTTCAACATTTTTACGCCAGTATTCCAACGTTACACCGAAACGGAAGCCACTGTAGTCCGCAGTCATACATGTGAACAGGTCTGTCTGATCGAATGCCGAATTCAACAAGGACTTATCAACAAGTGACCAGTGTGTGGTTGCACCAAATATAGTCATGTCAAGTCGCTCTAAGTCAAAAAATTGCTCTATACACCTTGAGGGTGTGTGTGTGTGAATACACAATATTTATACAATCCCATCTACAGCCGACAGAATCGTTGATAGGACTGTTTACTCAATTTTAAAAAGAAAACGTTTTAAATACGATGTAACAGGGGAACCACATACAAGGATATACGCATAAATAAGGTTGAACTGAAACCGAGCTGAAAACTTCGAGATGCAGTTAAGAAGAATAGGGTTAAGGGAATCGGACGGAATTCTGGAAGTAAGCGACTCGTATGCTTTTACCATGTTGAACAACTCAGTGGAATCACAACGAGGAATGCTACTACGATTAGACAAGTGTTTTATGGGTCTGGAATGAAACTAGAAATATTTGGTTAAAGTTAATGAAAAACAATCGGAAAACAATATAACCTAATGGGGAGTACGCAAACATTGATAAACCGGAAGGCGAGATTGTATGGGGTTGAAAATAACACTACACGTGCGTCTTCTCACCTCAGTAAATACAGTGATATCATGAAGAGACCATGTTACGTTGTGGCTCAACGTGACACCTGAATACTTAACGAATTGGAACTTGGAAAGAAACTTGTTTTCACCTTGTATGTGGTGACAAGTATTGAAAACCTACCGGTAGGTAGTTCCTTTAAGAATGTAGAACAAAACATCAATACATTTGTATGTACTGAGCTATAACGAGAGTGTGTTGGACGTCAGCGGCGCCAAAACTTATCCTTGGAAATGAACACGGGGCTCATATAAAGAGGACAGAAAATTTGCGAATGAATTGTCTCTTGCAAAACAACCAAGTTCGTGAGTAATGTAAAGGATTCTTGACTAGTTAGGCGAATAGACTGACCACGATTCGAAAACTAGTTGCCTACTAACATTATAAATGATCTTACTCTTTGAGAAGACATAACAGAGTCTCTCTAGTGATGCGGCTTGCTATTATCAGGGGAGGGGGGAACGGACTAACCTACACCTGCTACCTAGGGATGACCAAATTGAGCGGACAAAACAGGATGGTGTGTCAGTAACAGACCTGGACCAACGATATACAGATTGGTGTGGATCTTTTTTGATCACTCTATAACCCTTGGCGTTCAAGAAGAGGTTTCTGAAACATTTTAATATCACCGAGATGCATACAATCAGGGGGAAATACATTCACCCTTACTAGGTGCCGGCTTGTACCTAGCAGTTCTCAAACGATCAACAGTTTCGGCTATTAACCCAAGAAGAGATTCATATAGTGTCGGAATCGACGAATATTCTAAACAGCGTTCTACTACGCAATCCATAATCGACTCCGTCTATCATATGACAGGGAATACGTCGTGATAGGTAAGCTGGATGCTTTGCTTGACTTGACTAACTACTAGACTGTCTCCTACGACGGCCATCTTTGTCAGAACTTCAACAGAACACCCTGGAACACTTGACAGATCATTCTAATAATCAATTCAGCATAGGCCTTATTAACAAGTGCCGTAGTGAAACAGTAACCAATCCTTTTCGTTCGGGTAGGCTGGTGTGTTTCAGGTTTGTTCATGTTGATGTGGCCTTCATGAGTCTTGAGGTTACAGTCTTAAATATGCCCCCAATGAGAACAAAAAGGGGGATAACGACACCAAAAGATTAGGTGATGCTAACTACACAAAAAAACGGTTGTCGACGGAAGTTATGTAGGTGGAATAAACGTTGGAACAAGATCCTATAATTCATGCTGCGGAATATTGTTCTTCTCTAGCCAGGATGTGTTTTTACGGGTGGAGAACATAATAGATGGCTGTCACATTGAATGCGGGTACAATGTGTCGTAAGCTTGAAGAGTAATCAAGGATTTTGTTGTCTACAAAACCTAACACCCGTTACACTTCACTGCAGCTTTGAAATTCTGAAAACCGTCTTAGACTGCTTCCAGTAGAAGAAGCATCAGGAGATTTTTTGTCGAAAATTAGCTTTGTTTGTCGATTTTAACCCATTGTGATCCTCTTTTAGTAAATGGTCGCTGTTTTCTACAGGTGGTTCTCGATTTGAGCCGTCCTTAGCCAGCCCTGGCAATCTAATGGCTTTACACAGAGCGAGGGCACAAAAATACTTTTTGCTGCGCCTCATTTCCGTTTATGGTTGAACACATATACCAACGTATTGGGTAGATCTGCCCAGTCGTGAGCAGTGATGGCATCAGCCAGTTGCGCGTTAAAACTGCTCAAGCGGTCAGATTGTGTGAATCCCTCTGGTGACCATACTAAAATTGGGTGATGGAATACATGCTTATTGGTCGACCATTCCGTAAAATTGAGGCGATTATTAAAAAACTCATGACCACAAGCTAAATGTGTGGCCAAGATCAAGTGACGGCAGTTTCAGTATAGAAACCTACCAGTAAAGGCGAAATTAAGTTTGGATAAAATATGGACTTAACTTTCACGTGAGTTAAAAACTATCAGTTGTGCAAACCCATGACAGGACTGTGTGAAGCGATCGTGCTACACACTACTTCAATGGTCTCATACTAGACACTACGAGATTGGTGTGTCTAAACATTTAGTGTCAAATACATCTGAAGAAACCTCAGACTATCCTAACTTCCCAAGAGGTAACAAGCCAACTGCAACTAAAAAAAACGTAATTACTTTATATTTGTAAGTATTTTTCTCCTTTTTAGTTCGCGCAACATTGTTTCATCTTTTCATACTGTAGTCACAGATGGAGATTGTGGACTAGTTGCATTGAAAATTCCTTATGGCATTCAGATAAATAAAGTTTCTCCTTCATTTAACATGACCTGGACGTAATTGATTTGGCATCGCTCCATGTTTCACGACTCATTCTTTAAAAGGAAACCGCTGTGAGGGGCGGCTGTTGGGTGGCCTGATTTCAGCGTCGGATATCTCCGAATAGTTTGCTGTCCGACTCCTTATAACCTAAACTTGGGAGCATAGTTAAGATTTTGGTTCTACGGTCATTAAGCATCAATTATCCAGTCCTATCGGTATGACTCACGTCAAACGCTCGCCGTAGATATAAATGGAATTTGTCGCTGTTTCACCAAGTCCAACTCAGTTTCCGATCAATGAATGAGACGTTAACAGAAACAAACTCTGCTGCCTGTACGGGTCTGTGAACGAGATTCCTCTTTGACTTTTTACGAATAGAAAGTTTGTTCAAAACTTTCGGAGCCTTCCACTGGGAGAACCAAATATAAGATGGCATTACTTATGGTCCAGCATTTGGCTTTCTATCCTGTACTACCGGTGCCCCCAAAACCCTAAACAAACTCCTGCAAGCCTGTCTAGGAAACAGTAATTCAATCCGAGTTTCCCAATGAACACGCCGAGTGAATTCGCGAATTTACGTTTTCTTCGAAAAGTAAACAGTCAGACGTATATGATCGTTTCCTAACAGGTGGGAGCCCGCAATCCACTTAAGATGGATCTACTCAATAGCTTGACTAGGTCAACAAGCCGGCTAACACTGGCGTTGTTGGAGTTATGGAACACTACGGTACCGGCTGCCGAACGATCATTGTTGGCACACCAGTGTGATAGCGCAATCCGCCGCACACAGCCAGTGCTGGACGAACCATGGACACACGTTGAACCTGACCAGCCCAGTCAGCCACCGTAGTCATCAGCTGACTATCGGTGCCGGGTCGCAAACGCAAACAAACAATCATCTGAATCGGAGAATCACCGCGACAGCTCACACACCGACATGACACGTTCTCCGTTAATCCACTCAATCCTGTCGAACAGGTTCGGGGACGAATGTTAGTCTGAGGTCAAAATCGCCTATGATTAGCCAAACTGTCGCGTTTGTGTGTCCTTTAATGAAACCTCGTTGAGAAGCCTACCGTAATCAGTGATATAGAATAGTCCAAAATTTACATGGTAAATGGCGCCACCGACTTACTGATTCAGAAATGACCCAACTTTTGTTGATATGGTGTTCGAACTATCTGTAGGAACTGCATGCCTTTTTGTGGCACTTGGCCGACCAGCCGATCATCTCCTGAAGCTCAGAGTTTTCACGTTTGAACCTAATTACACACTTAAAATGACATGTCACATGGTGTGTACAAAATAAGTATGTTGAGTTTCTAACGCAATTTTCTCAACTGTTCGGTCTCTAAACTGTCCATGAGTTCGAGCATCACTGTTGCGGCTGCGTTCCCATTGTTACAGAGGGCCGATGTACTTTTATCGCATCACCTCAACTAGCCATCTGTAGTCTGGCCAATTTGAGTCAGTAGGTTCCTGCTTTCTGATTGGTTGATTGTCATATTGGTCACCTTTTTGGTCAGTATATCACATTCGTTTTGGTCCAGCACTGAGTGGCAGAAGTTCTGTGCACGATCTCGCGACACTTGTTCTGATTCTGAAGGTTTGTTAGGGTTATACCATACGGAATTCAGATTTCTGGGGGCGAACTTGTTGACTACTGGACCACCAAATATGAGGCGTGTTTCATTTGTAAAAAAAATGTTTCTAACGCAACTTCAATACGATCAGTAACCATGACCACGATCTAGACAAATTGTTTCAAGGTCACAATCGTTCACAGTTGCATGTGGTAAACAACAGCGCAAACTTAATGAAGTAAATTAAACCTACTATCTCAACTAAACTACAATGTCTTGTTCTCAGGTCTATCGATCTGAAGTAACAAAACAATCGCTATATCTCCACTCGAGTGACACGAACTATAAAGTTAGGCGGACGTGACCACTCGGCATTGTCTAACTAGTGTGTAGTTAGTGCAATCTCCTCATGAGAACGTTGGCCACATGTCTAATCTCCGCCGTGACAAACATAATCAGTGTTCATAAGCATCAGCAACTGCAACTCTCCAATTTAGTGGTGCGTTATGAATTGAGTGTGATACGAAGACCTCGATCAAATGTGTACATACGATGTCCACAATAAGTGTGACAAATTTGGAATTGCTGGTATGTTACCAAGTACGACTAAATAACAAAAGCTATTTACTGTGTTCATTTTCATGCGTTGGTCCTGGAGTTTTTAGCTACTGTGGCCTGAGTTCGAGTGGACATCTGAAGTTACCAGCTCTCTTACCTATAATAGCTGAATGATTTCATACTCGTCTGGTTTGTTTAGAAACAGTATTGTCATGATTACCCTATGACTGTCTGCTCCTCAAAACCGTTTTAGGAAGTAAACATGCATGCCTACTCTAGTTATTTCTCGTGGCTGGTTTAAAAAAGCCACATTGCACTTGTTTTGTTCAACGGCAATGAGCTTAATGGATTTTATTGAGTTAAAATAACAAGTTTTATGGATTTGACCTCTTTTAGGTCACTGCATCACTGTCCACTTGAATTCACAGTATTTTTTCAGTGAGTTCCGATTTTTAAGGTGTACACTCTATGTGTGAGCTTTAAATGGATCTACTCATCTCACTGTTCGTAGGAACCTAAACAATTTTCAACTAAGAAGTATTCTCGATATCACACACTGAGATAAAACAGAGTTTGACGAGTATGCAGGTCTTCTACAGCTTGCTCGTCGTAGCTAAATAATTTCGGTATGAGGAAGCATGAAGTATATCTCGATGTCCTTTGCTTTGGCTAAGACCACACAAACCTCGACATCGCTTCGTTTTATGTTGTCTCCAAAAAAAAACAAAAACATTCACATAAAAATGAATAAAATATTTTTAGACTATCGGACGGGTCTTGTGATTACCTGCAAGAAGGAACACCGGTTGACTTCGATCAGCCGCCATCATCATCATGAGTATAATGATGATTATTGTTATTGTCGTATTTTGCTGAACTTCAAATTTCATCTTAAGCATCAGAACATCTAGTTTTACGCAGATGTCGAATGAAGAATACCAGTACAATAAAACAAAAAGACTGCAGATTATATGAAAGTTCACCAATAAGGATAGAAGACATACGTCGCGAGATGTTAACATTTCGTTTACTCTCTTCAGTCACGAACGTAAAATATTAGAATAGATAGGACATGCGGATAGCAACAACAATAGAAACAATCAACGATTGGGTTTACACAAAACAGGTACTGTTATCAGTTCCAGGGCAGACAAACTGCATGAGTCAACAGTTTATGCTCACACAGGATCGGACGGCGAGTATTGATTAGCATTGCCTCGGAAAACGCAAGCAATTTCGGGTTCCGACTACGCAATAACACCTCGAACGAGTTGGCGAGGTCAACAACGTGACCTGTTTCCATGATGTGCTTTGCAATGGATGAAGTCGGATTCCGTCTCTCTCGTTCTGTTGACATTGCCTGTTACGTCATGGGGCACATCAACCACTTAGGCATATGTTCAGCCATTCTTTGTCGTAGACATCGATCTGTTTTGCTGATACAGACGTCGCCGCAACTGCGAGTGAACTGATAGATTACATGCGAGACAGGACATTTCGGTAGGTCACGATTAAGAATAAGCTGGGCGACACTCCTAATGTAATGTTTAGAAAAGATAAACTGTTGTTTGTTTCTCTTTCATGAGAAACAGAAAGATTAGGATGGACGGAATTAAAAAGGTTTGCAAGTGAAACAAAATGAATATTATTGGTAAAAATCAAAATAGTGCCTGCATATCGCCTATAGATGTTGGCACCATCTATAGCATCAGATAATTTAAATTCACTCATTCCCAAAAATATGTCTGCAAAAGTTTGGACCCAATAGGCTACCCATTGATACCCATTGCAACAGTTTACCTTTTCTAGACATTCCACTCACTAGACGACAGAATGGCTCACTACAACGCTCAGTGTACCGTAAGGCCACTTGGAGCGGTCAGTATTTGCAATGTTCTTCTTATGCACCAATTACTTATAATCGAGGTTTGATGCGAATCTTGTTTCATAGAGCCCAGGAGATACGCACCGATGATTGCTTGGAAGGAGAGGAGGAGAGATTGAAGAAGGTGCTGCTCGCAAACCGATATCCTCAGAAGTTCATCGATATTCACAGTCAGAAAATACTGACCGAGACTGCTGTGAGTATGGTCCTTAAGAAACAGGTCTTTTTGAACCTACATTTCAAAGTCGATCATATCACAACCGACGTAAGTCAAAAATTACGATCTGCCCTAACCCGTACATATCCTGCGGTTGAATTACGGTTGCTACTCACAACTAGGAGTGTCGCCCAGCTTATTCATAATCGTGACCTACCGAAATGTCCTGTCTAATATGTAATCTATCAGTTGCGATGACGTCTGTATCAGCAGAACAGATTGGTGCCTACGACAAAGAATGGCTGAATATATGCCTAAGTGATTGGTGTGCACCATGACGCAACAGGAATGACATCAGAGCGACTGAGACGAAATCTGATCTCATCCATTGCAAAGCACATCATGGAAACAGGTCACGTTGTTGACCCCGCCAACTCGTTCGAGGTGTTATTGCGTAGTCGGAACCCGAAATTGCTTGCGTTTTCCGAGGCAATGCTAATCAATACTCGCCGTCCGATCCTGTGTGAGCATAAACTGTTGACTCATGCAGTTTGTCTGCCCTGGAACTGATAACAGTACCTGTTTTGTGTAAACCCAATCGTTGATTGTTTCTATTGTTGTTGCTATCCGCATGTCCTATCTATTCTAATATTTTACGTTCGTGACTGAAGAGAGTAAACGAAATGTTAACATCTCGCGACGTATGTCTTCTATCCTTATTGGTGAACTAGATAAAAGGAAATCAATGTTTTAAACTATATGACAGTAGCAGAATATGTTCATTGGCGTGCTGTGAACAAGATGTTGAATATTATTATACAAGCAGCTAGTGCGTGACGTATTTAGCAGTGCTGTACAAAACGGAGAGCAGCAGTTGTAAATTTTTTATGTCAAGGTTATGAGGATTTTTGAGGTAGGTGGAAGAAACAACGTTTTCAGAAACCCGCCTCAGTTAGTGTAAACATAAAAACAGAAAAAAATCAACGTGCGTTTGTATAGAACTTTGTTGTATAATTTTTATATGAACAGACCAGACTTCACCGATTCAAGTAACTGACACAGTCAACATGTATAAATGGCTACCTAGGATCTAGTGGTAGTGTCGATAACTCCTTGGAATAACAGCGTTCAGCATCGATGACATCATCATCATGATCATCGTCTCCATCCAAACATCATTCTAGTCATGACTATCATCATACTTTCCCTAATTCACCTTACAGGTGTGTGAGGACATAATTGGCTGGTAAAAGGCTTAACTGCGGTTCAACCATAAAAAGAGAAAAATTCCCAGATTGAAAGAAATAACAGAGGAATAGAGTTGGAACCCGAGTGGGAGTGAAGCTCGCATACCAAACATCATCAATCATTGTCAGTTTGCCCCTACTTCACTACTCACAGAGTTGGTTACTGGAGATCTTAGCTGAGATGACAGTAAATTCGGCTATCGAAGTTTGACAGAGTTGCCTGTGAAGTAAGTTTAAGTGATAACGCGAAGCAGAAAAAGTCGTAAGAAAGCCATTTTGCTGAGGGCGATCTACTTTCACTCATAGCTGGTTTGTTTGTCTGCAGGGTATGAAGAACGTTGAGGGTTTGAGTCTAGATATAATTACTTTTAATAGCTGGGCCCATCCCCTCCTCTTCTTCTTATTTAAGGCTTGTCTTTTCCCTAGGGTTCTATGTTAGGTGAGAAAACAATCTGAACCACTGGTATATTGTTATTGGTAATGATTGATGGCGATGCGAGTTAGGCATCATCTGTAGCTTCGTTTAGTTCAATTACTTTACAAGCATCTCAGTGAAACAGCAATGAAACAGCGCCTGTCAAACTGCCGAATCTCCAAGGTTTCCTACCGCCCATAATCTTCCAGTGGAGTGTTTCATTTCTTTTTTATATATCATCGATCGGCCGCCTCAGTCAGTAAGCTAAGGGTTAGGTGAAGGTGTGCGTTGTGGTGAAGAATGGACTACAGTTATCAATACTTGTTTTTATTGCTTAAGTCTATACATTTTGAGATTTGACTGAGTGAATCTGAGCGATCTATGGCGTTTCATTTCGGCATAAGATCATCGAGTCGAATGAGTTCTCGTAAATGAGCAGGAATTTTACTTCGGCTGATGGCTCAACATATGATATTACCTTTGAATTCGGACGTCATTCCTGGTTACAGACTTTTCTCACATTCACATATGAAGTGTTTGTTTGTGTGTATGCGAATGGTTTGTAATCAGAAAGAACAATAGCCCTTTCTGGAAGTGCGTCGTGACGGTATGCTTATTCAGCAAACTGAACCTCTTTTGCAACGGACTTGGAAAGCATTGCATTCACTTAAGTCGGGCGACCTACGAAAGCCTTGCAGTTTGGCAAGGTTTTTGTCAGCTGGAATTGGAGTGTCAAGTTGCACTTTTGTGCACCCCATCTATTTATACTGACCCACTTTTCCGTCTGTTTTTGCCAGTGTAATACGTAACAGACATCTGAATGACAATTACCATCTTCATCGATCTTTTGTTGTGGCACGTCCGGTTGAAGGATCATGCTCGGATTACACTTGGTTGATTTCCAAATATTCATACTCAGGATTCTTCGTTAAGGCAACTGTGGGTTCGTATATTGTTTGCTAACGTTATCCATAAAAACTACTGCAGGCCTGACATTGCCCCATTTGATAAGAGTTTACGAGTGCTGATCAACTCACAGGAAGCGGTTGTCGTTGGTCGAATACCTCATATAGTGCACACCTAGACGAATTGCAACTGAAGCGATGGCTACTAACTATCCCACCAGTAGTCAATTTTTAAATGGAAATACTGTAACTGTCATCCGAATGTTTTATTGCACTTTCAGCGAACTCATCGGTTTATTAATAAACCCGAACATTGGTAGAAACCTGGAGTAAATTGCAAAAATCGACGATACAGATTCAATTGTTTTAGACTGTTCGGCCTGCTGTTTTCCAACTACTTTCAAACATGGAACAGTCTTCAGTATATTCTACGGCCACTCCCTCAATTTCTAGTACAATTAAACCGAAGACAAACAGGAACATACGACGCAAATTCAAATGCACTGAATCAATGATTGTGGTTCCTACTGAAGCCGGCTCATACACATTTCCAGGCTCGCTACCAAAAGTCTCCACTACTGTAACCATCTCAGTTGGGATGCATCAGTCGTTACTTATTCTGGAACTGGATAAATGTGCTATACTGCAGTCAGTGTGCGTCTATTGTGAACCGAAGCGTGAACTCTTACGTCTGGTCTACGATCGTGTGCTTATAGTGGAGTCACTGGAACAACTTGGTATTCAAATGGTGAATAACGGGTTTCTACCGATGAAAAATACAGATGGTTGTCAGTATGAGGTGACTACACACATAGAACATTCATTTAAATTTTCAGCCAAAGATTTCTATCTCACCTCAGCCCGAGTTAAGCAGAACGGACGGACAATCCTGATCAGTGTTGCGCATAGAGCCCATCGAAATTCGTTATGAGTCGCCTTCAGTCAATGAACATGCTTGACGGACTCTGTCTGAAAACAAATTCGGTGGACATAGTTTATCACCGACAGTAGTGATCATTGTTTGATAACATTGTACATAAGTATACTATGGGACAGAAAGATATTTCTGTTTCCTCTTGTGACCTGAAACTTATTAATACATATTTAGCAACGTTATCACTTAACTAAATATACGTGCAACACTCGTGAACACAGCATTTTGTCATTAATCGCTGGGCGAAAAGTTATTGAGATGTCACACTCCGTTAACGAACTACAGTATTTTTAATCCTAAGCAATCTGCGCATTATTAGCGAACGAATATTGTTAGGAAACAAATCATATTATTATAGTGACAAGTACTAACAATAAGTAGTAATAATAATATACACATAGTTATCCGATTCTAGTCTAGTCTGGGACCAACAGAATC
Organism: Paragonimus heterotremus; assembly: GCA_013368495.1. Lineage (NCBI taxonomy): Eukaryota > Metazoa > Platyhelminthes > Trematoda > Plagiorchiida > Troglotrematidae > Paragonimus > Paragonimus heterotremus. The sequence continues at coordinate 53,278 of LUCH01002740.1, read as the reverse complement.
AACCAAGGATGAGATACGAGAACATGTGAGATGAGATCACGTTCACTAAGCGACATTCAAAAATGTGTAGAACCTTCGAGTACTTTGAACAAAATTCGAAAAGATGCAAGCAGAACGATATTGAAGATGGGAATAACAGATGATTCATTAAGAACGGACAAACGTTGGCTGAGTGCAAGCAGTTTCATGATTAAAGAAAATGGCATTGAGTTCATATCAAGTCTTCTACAGAAGATTGGTAGAAATCTATTCGATTCACCGCCTATCAAAAACCCGACACAATAGACGATCTAGCAAGAGACCAGTTCAACATCGACCTAAGATACCACATCATGGTTGGACGAACAGTTTCCACGGTATATCTTTCGTTATTCGCCAGGTTCCTCATATATTGGACTAATCAGCCTACAGCCTGTGACTTTGCATGTGTCGTTAATATTAACCAGTGATAGACTCTGATTTCTTTACTAGTAATGTACATCTGAAAATCAGGGTTCTTGTCTCATGAACAACAACAACTCATTGCAACTAGTGCGATGTCTTCTTCTTATTACTTGTGCCAGAGGTTTCTACTGAAGTACGATTTTGAGAACTGTTCCAGGCCGTTAATTTCGAGTACTAAGCAGATATTCGCAAAATCGTGCATCAGGATCAAACAAGGGCAAATCACGGTTGTAGCCAAGATCTTCAGATAAGCCACTTAACCACTGATCACTGCCTACCTCCAGAATAATCAGACTAACCATAATTTGTGATTAACTTTAATTTTCCCGGTGATGTTCTTTTAGTGGACCTGCTCTATTCTTGTTTTCGTGAACAGCTTGATGCATCAGCAGCTGCGCAATCTGTCACTTTGCCAAATGACATCAACTTCAGTATCCTAATCTCAAAACCTCTAATCGAACGTTTTATTCACTTCTTGTGTCCGGAAAATTCATGCTTAAGACAAAACAAAAGGCAACCTAGTAACCAATTGAATTCGCTATTCAGTACTTTCGAATCGAATGACTATTGCATATGACGAAAAACGCTAACCCCAACCACGAGCTAGGATCAGAAGAAACCTGAAGCACACTGGCACATCCAGTGACTGGCTGATTAGGACTGTATATCCACTCTGATCTCCACTGCAGACGCCTACATTTCGTCTGAAAATACTGATTGTCGGTGCAAAATTTATCAAGAATTCTGAATACAGCTTGTTACCCAAATTAGGCCTATTTCATCATACAAGTTTCACTATAATGAAATAAGTACCAATCTGTTAGTAAATCACAGATCGTTGGTTAGTTTAATTGAGTCGCCTTTTCAAAAATCTTGATGGAGTCCAGGAATGACACGACAACAGTGAGGTCCTTTTCTGCTGCCTTGGTCCACTTCTCCGAGGTAGTGAGTGAACTGATGGTGTAGAAAAGACCTTGTGTGTTTGTTAGCATCTCGTTGAATCTTCAAGGTTAAGCGAACCGAGGTGACCGTTCGAAAATAAGAAAGTGAACATACAAAAAATATATTGCTGATACTCGGATTCGACAGGCAAGAGATAAGAGACAAGACAATAATACAACGGAACGGAAGGCAAGTGTGCGCAGTTTGTCTGTTCGAACAAGTGCCATACGTACTGCAAAATTTAGCTATGTCTGAGAAAGCGGTGAATCATCAAACCATACTGTGGGAAGAACACTGGGAGACCAGAGGTAGCTAAGCGTATCACAGTACAGATCTAGTATACAACGTATTTCACATTCCTATGAAAATTCAATTGAGTCATACTAGTAACAATGCCAGCCAACTGAACGGTGAAGCTGTATGCATGCGAACCAAACAGATGACGACAACTCGACTGAAGACTGGCTTCTTCAGACTGACGCAGTCGTTATGATACCGATCTTCTTAGACCATTTTTACTATGTAGCTCTCAAGCTGCAGCTTTCTTTTGGGAGCGTACTAACCATCTTTCATGTGTTGGCCACCTTTTTGACACTGCCGACACATTTCGACTCCGCTTAGAGTTGAACTAGCACTTCAAAATGCTATCAACGTCCATTCGTTTAGGTGTTAGGCGCATAACTGTGGTCGGTGCTGGAATCAATGTGGTCTGGCCTGGGTTACATGACAAACTCGGACATTGGCCCTCACGTCGACCTCGTAGATCACCTTTACACGACATAAAAGTTGTCCACCAGCGGTTGTCCTTGAAAGCAGCAAGCAATAAACTCTGATTGGCCCACACAGAAAAGCCTCGATTTTACACCATGTCGTTTTTGGTCCTTGTCGAATCTGCTTTTGGTTGCATTTTGTCAAAAACCGTGCAATATTTTCAACCCACTAAGGTTCACTCCATATTCCTGTTTTGTGATGTCTGTGGGCTTGACGCCACCCAATAACCGTGGTGGAAACTCATGAGGATTTCCGTTTAACCCACTCCTGTTGCTTTTGTCAAAGCGTATCTGAAGATGCTGATAAAGCGTTTCGCTTCACCGTTTGCATAAGAATATTCTGCTCGTAGTTGAACGTGCCGAGTGTCATTAGCGTCATATCAACCAATAAAGTGTGCCGTCATGAATCGACTTCCGTCATGAGCGACAGTGTTTATCAGAATACTAAGGTGGCTGATGACGGGAGGCGACGTTATGAAGTTAACAGTTGAGGATACGTTTCCTACAACAAGTAGACCTAAGATGTTGTGTGTATAAACTGAAATGGGATAAGGCCACTCGGTTAGCTCTCCAGAAACTCGATGTGCACTCGCGATCACTACCGTAAACCATTTCGAATTTAAGATGTCTTGATGTCAGTTTACGATGTCTCAAGTGAGTCCCCTGTGTGTCAACTTCGAACAAGGCTGAACGGCCAGTGTGCACATGGATAAGCTGACCGAAAAAGGGATTGGTCGGCTCCGAACAAATAGTAGAACGAAGGTCAACCCGATGCAGAAAGAAAACGCTGCTACTCGCCTGCACCCCGTTGCTAGACCGACGGGGGTGCAGGCTGACAGGTAAGTGGTGGGTCTTGAGCGCGTAATCTGGTCACATCAAGTGGAACGCACCCAGAAATAACCTGTAGATTCCAAACCATCTTCCTCTAAGTTATCAGTCTTTCCCTAGGAAACAATGTTTGCGATAACATACTCTGTTAAAGAAATATTTTTTTACCCTTCCCATTTGTGGATCAGTATTACGTGTTTGGTCCTAAACCTGCGCTGGCCGCGGGTAGTTAAGATACTTGCCAACGTTCGACCCTTATCGACGGTAGCCAGTTTATCAGAGCCACGGTGTTAAGCAACGTGAACCGGAACGTTGATAATTAATCCCCGGGAAAATTCACCGCCTCGGCAAGTCACTCCAGAACTTTGACTGTATATACACACTGTTAACAATTGGAAACTCACTAATTACAGTCAGAAGGGAGGAAGAGACTCTAGCTGCCACCACACTGGAAGGTCCAAAGGCGATCGCAGCTTTCTGTCTGCGATGGACACAGAGATCTCCATTGGCATGTGACCGTTGTTGGGCCCTGTCAGTCAGCGCGTCCTTTGTCAAGCCGTTTGATCTAATTGGTGCTCACTGCCGCTCCCAATCTCAACATACGCGCCACACACTCACCGGTCCTAAAACCTCTTTGAACATCCGAGTGCAAACACGCACGTGATCACCATATACGTACTCAGCCGATTGGACTGTTCCAACTTGATGTGGTCGAAACACAGACACACATGACGCATTTGGACCTGAATTGCAACAACAGAAACAATCGAACGCAACAGGACACAACAGGATCTGACCCTGATGAACACTATCTTATTAAGTTTGTATACCAAATCCAAGAACAAAGATCCAAAATACTGATTTGACCTTCCCGTTGAGTATCTTTTAGATGTCATTCCTTAGTGAGCATTCAAACTATTACGGTAGTGTTCCATTAACAATTAGTGTCGCGCCTAGCTTTTGGTTCAGTTCACCGTCTCACATCTGCTCCAACAAGTCAGTTTGGGATCTACTCGCTTAACACTTCTCTAGCGGCTTCGTAGCTCAGCTGGTAGAGCGCTTGGCGTGTTCAGGCATTATGTTTTTGTCGCTGGTTCAAATCCAGCCGCAGCCCTGACTTTTCACAATGGGGTCTCATCTGAATTCATAAATCTGCCAAACTACTTATTAGTGATACTTCTCTAGCGTTCGTTGTGCAACATTATCCACTATCTGCCCGTCAACGAACAAGGATAAGAATGTCACTGATGACAGCAAAGTTGAGCCCTATACATGTCACCACTATCAGTCAAACTTCCCATAAGGCAAAATGGAACACACAAGCATTATATACTCTTCCTTTCAGCGACAACCGGACGTCTTTCCGATGCCACAGATGACGCAGTTTGGCAAAAGCAACTCGTGCTTTTGCAATCCTCGCTGATATCTCATCAGCAATATTACAGGCTGACAAGACAGTGCTACCCAAGTATGTGAAACTGTTCACAGTCTCAAGCGGATTACTTGCAATGAACAAAGTTGGAATGGAAATGCCCCAGTCTTGAAGTAGCACTTTGCACTTCGAAGGTGCAAAGCGCATTCCACACAAAACAGCTCGGTTACTCACTTTGTTCAGCATGGTCTACATTTCTTCGGCAAAGGGGCTAAGTAAGACTGTCGATCGCATGCTACAGATCGGTCAATCTAGCTCTAGGAAGAAGCTCAACACCAAGCCCACTGGATTTCCGAAGCGCACCCTCCAGAATGTCGTCCATGACAAAATTGGACAGAAAGGGGGAATCGGACGCCCCTGACGAACACCACTAGAAGTGATGAACGCCCGAGACAGTTGTTCATAAACTCTTACCCTGCTTGCAGAATGAGCATACAGTGATCTCAGTAGATTCACGTATTTCCCTGGTACTTCCTTGCGAAGGAGGCAGCTCCAGAGAACGTTACGAGCAACTGAATCGAAAGCAGCCTTTAGGTTCAAAAAGACCACGACTGTCGGCTGTCTGTAACAGTGCCGATGTTCCAAGATCCGTCACATCCCCGACCGGATCGGAATCCTGCCTGTGCTTCGCGATTCGATGGAATAGATTACCTTTGTCCATTTCGATAGGATGTAAGTCGAAATATCCTGTCCTTGAACAAAAATAACACGCTCAATTATATTTCGATCACCATTTGATGGAAAACCTTGTGGCCATTCTAGTCATATGCGCTTCAATTTTGTGGAACATTCGTTTGTGTAAATAGATAGAGAAGCCCTCACAAAAACAACTTGGTTGTCTTGAGGTTGTGCATTTTCTAGTTTTGCTAGATTGAATTCTTTGCCTGTTTTAAAATATTCTAGATGAAACTCTTGGATTAATACGGCCAGTTAGTTTACCATCAGCGGAGTTGCACAGTTGTGCAACATCGGACCATTCAGGAGTTAGCTATAGTAAGAAGGATCATGTTGTGTTGATGTCAGGCTCGGCAGGCAGGTAGACTGCCACCTCGATTGTCCAATCGACCTTTAATGCGCTGCTTCATCCAGGCTGTTTTGGCCGCGGCCCCAAGCGTTGAATTCTTCAACTGTACGCCAAATTAGCGTGCAGGAGAAGCGGGAATGGGTGAATCAATGGTACACGACCACTGTGGACGTAAAACTTGGGCTGTCTGAACAGAGAGAAGTCAGCAACGATGGTCTCTACTAATGAGAGAGGATAGTGTGCACATTGGCACGCTGATGATAACGTATTTTAACCTGGAACGAGCTCGTTTAGGGTTTTAGTCGTTTTCATGGGATGTCTTCAAGTCTACCACTTTTAGTCTCCTGCATCGACTTAATTCCTCTTGGTTGCGGGATTAATGAAATAGCAGAAAATGGCCAATGACATCTTCTGGACGGACGCTGTGCTTCAGTATTTACGGTGGTTATGCAAAAGAAAACTGTTCTGTCGTTCTAGGGATAGAAACTTCAGGACCGTTGCAATTTCGCGTGGGGCATTATTTATTCACGCTGCAAACAAGTATGCTTTAAACAATGCTCTAATAAAAGAACAACCGTAATCAATGGCCCTTACAGTCGTCACCATAGAAAGTGACGCATCCTCAAATGTAGCACTTTACTTCCCGACGAGTGCGACGTCCATGGAAACTGAATGCGACATACACTGTGATGTCTGCAAATATTTCCCAACCCTAGATTTAAACTCTTGGGCGACTATTCTGTAGACCGAGGGTAACATAACAATGAATTCCAGTTTGTTTCAATCAGTCTTCGCCAACTCATGTAACTGAGTGCTACAACTGCTTACGTTCTACGAAAACTTACAATAATCATGTGCAAGTAAGAACAATGGTAAAGAGTAGTATGTGGAATCTGCCATCTATTGAAAAGCTTCGTGAAAAAGGGACGGCAATGGGAGGAGTGGAGTTGATCGGTGATGGATCCAGAAAGCAAAAGAGCGAGAGACGAACACATTGCAGCACTGATGAACCTATCACACAGGAGTGAGTCAGAATCAGAGTGGAGGGAACAATCCAGGCACTTCCGGTTCGGATAAGAGTTTCTGGTGTCCTCTTGGAAAGAAACAAAGATAGGGAAAGAGGACACAGAAAGTCAGGGCTTGAAATACGTATGGGTCAAGCAATATCTTTGAGGTAAGTGTTCCGCCTGGTTTGACCCGTCCACGATGACTGTTTCGTGTCACGGAATATGTGTGTGTGCTTTTGCGTAGAAAAATAGTCACGACCGAAAAAACGACAACTGGAATTTGATGAACAGTTACAAGTTCGTGGAAGTCAGCATAGACAGACAGATGATGAAACGGGATCCCTATCTGCAGGAGACCTACACACACACGCGCGCAGACACGTAGGGCAGAACGAGCACTGATCAATACAGCGAAGTCAAAAAGTGGATAGTGAACGAGTGGGGACGAGGGAGAAAGAAAAAGCAAAAACGAATGTGCGTGTGAAAGAGAGCAGAGCAACTGAAGCGTATGCTATTGCACACATACACGAGAGCACGCATGCCGTGGATTGGTCCATAAGGGCAGAGTGGAGGGCAAGGCGAGTAGGCGCCAAAATCTGATGCACCTGTCGATGAGATGTAAATGGGCATAGTGTGTGTGTGTTATCTGTGGAATGGGAGTGGGATGGGGTGTGAAATAATCACAGGACTAAGAGCACCAAACGGGTTAGACAGAACCCGATAATGGATTAACCTCCAGTAGACGAGACGGTACTTCAGCGGCACAAAATAATCATTACGGAGAATTGTCAGATGGTGGCTGGGACGGGGTTTGGACTGGTCGGTTAGCAATAGGCGAGTTCGTGTTATTCGGTCCCCGGCTCGAAGAGTCTGGAGCCGGCATTCGAGGTACAGCAGGCGGTGTATCAGGTTGTCCAGGGGGTTTCTGATGATGTTCTGGGTCGTAGTACCATGGATATGGACAGGAGCGTTCGAAACCGTCCACGAGCTGATCCATCGGATCTTCGTAGTGAGAACCACTTGAGGGACAAGCATCACCGTCCTCGTATTCCAGGCCTTCGCTATCCACAGAGCTCCCACCCTGATCGTCATCCTACAAACACATCAGAGAGTGTCGGTAAGGACAACAAGACAACCTAGAACAGTCACATATTGAAGTAGTATAATCGCTAGTCTGTTAACTATTAGTTATGCCATTAATCGAGAATTGTGAAGGTGAACCGAAGTAATAATTGGGTTAGCTACCTAATAGTAATTATCATTATCCCTTTCAACTTCAAGACCTCTAGGTAGCTAGAATGTTTCTAGTCCAACGCCAGCGGGCAAATCGAAGGACAACGATCCGTGAGATAAGCAATTTTTTCGGAATGATAAACAGCACTAACACAGTGCGGTAGATCCAGAGCTAGCAACTGAGAACCCTGCAAGATATCACGTTTCAGCGATATATCTGTTATTTGTTTTGAAAAACGATTTCGTTGGTCAACTTATAACACAAACACCTCTGGATCAAATTTAATCGGAGAAGCATGGGAGTATGACTTCTAATCTGAAACCGACGTCGTCATATGGAACAAGCTTTAGTGACCTCAAGAGTTTATTTGTCAATGTCAGAGACCGAAAGATAGCACGTTCAGTAATTTGAAGAAAGTGAATGAAAAATAATTTATCAAGACTTACCAACATCGGTAAAACCTCGTACACTCGACGAACCATTATCATGAAGGCGTCTTGTGCTTGGGATGACCGCATGCCAGGACTGTACCAGTGTGTTTGAGATATGGAGGAGGAAGTTTGCATCGATTCGGCAATCGCTTCAAACCACTAGGAAGAGGAGAAGTGACAAGCTAAATATTTGGATGTACGGGATGAATGTGCGAATATGCAAGTCACACGTGCTTCACACACTCTCGGAGTTCAAAGCCCAGTCTGGATGTGATTTAACGAGCAAGCAAAATTCGATCCCGGTGCTTCAGTACGAAACATGCCATCGGAAACGCTTCGTAGAATGCAGAGGTGATGAGCAACGATGGAACTGTGACAAGTTCTAACCTAACCACGATTTGTAACGAACACAGTGGACACAAGGCGGCTAGTTGTGTTCAGTCCGGTGACTCAGAAGAGCCATGTACATGCGATAATCGTTTCTAGGAGTGAACTTTAAAAGGATACTCAAAACAGTGCTACGCCGTATGATCCCTAACTCAACACACGTTATACGTCGAGTGCGTACAACGAAGATGATAAACACGGATTCTTTACAAATCAATCAATTCTTAATCTCAGTCCTGTAAGGAAAGTCGCCTCTGTGAAGTGCAGCGGTAACGCTAATTTTGGTGTGTGTGTGGGAAGAACTGAGCATATTTATCGATTTTCAACGTTATGACTCGTTTGGAGGGTGTGATACACAACAAAAAATCTCGGTATCTAATGTTGATGATTCCGGACATCGTCCGCACGGCGCCGGTCAAGTTCGCTGGCGCGGTCCTGCCTACGTTGACAAACGCCCTGTCATTCTGCCTAGCGGTTGTCTCTCGGACGCATCCATGCAGACGGAACTGTACTCATTGAAGTGGTACACGTAGTGCAAGGTAGAGAGAAGAGACAAGCGTTTATTGATGGAAAACGTTGGCATCTTGACGCCAAGGCATACAGCTGCTTTTGCTGCGGAAGACTTGCAGAACAGTCGAAAACTCTCAAAGTTTTGGTCAAGACAGACACAACTACAATTGAGAGATCTAACAAATGTTCCGTTTGGCCGGGCAGTCGATATTTTTTTAAAACAGACGGTCTAACAGATTGAGAGACTTTAAACTGAAAGTCACGAGTAAGCGTTCATCAGATGGAGACTTCTCACCATCCTGGGGAAGAAGAGAAACGCCGTTAGTGACGGCAAATTTGGTAGGGAGAAAACTGATAAGATTTCTACCGAACAAAGTGATCAGGTCCAGTGCTTCCGTTTAGGTTAAACACCACCGGGGTTGCAAATAAACAGCAGCGGATCGTCATGTCCCGCTGTCGTATAACCCACTGGAGAGCTCGGTGACTTCTTATCTATTCACCCTGGGTTTAAAACCGAGACACAGTTTCACCGAGCTGAGGAGGTTTCTGGGTCGGCATGATAGATGATCAAATAGTTCCGTTTCACTAACTATCCTCAAACATAATAGCTCCTATTGATTATCCCATGATGTGATTAGGGTTGAACAGACATTGGATACAACCGGAAGGTTCTGAGTTAGCGAATCATTGCTTACGAAAAAAGTGGCACACTTACTCGTCGGAGCCAATCGATGAGGTTGCCTTCCATTTGGAACAAGTGTTGGATATCTACATCATTCAGTATTAATTCCATGAACATTTTAATCATCTGGGTGTACTGAGGGAACACATGGTGATTGAGTGGTGGCCCAAAAGCAAGACCAGACTGATCAGCCTCTGTTGAACAAAGAACAAGGAAGAAGAGAAGAAAGTGAGGACGAGCCCAATGCAATTTCGACCAACAAGCATTTGATAAACTGAACGCTTCGATACATGACTGCATGGAGTATCGAAAGTGTATGCATACGCATCAAACCAAACCATTTAATCCTATGTGTTGATATCCGAGGGTGAACACCAAACGTGAACGACAATGAAAGTATACAAATAGTAACGTAGTATTTACGTCCGCTCACGATTATGGCCCGAATGGATTCATGGCGGACACAGAGCGAATAGTTAGCTCTTCCATAAAAGTTAAAAACGACTCTTCGTCTTAATATTCACGTAGTTATTGAATGGGTTTTTTAGGAAAAAAAATCAGTATTAGTTAGAAATGATGTCAAATGAGCACAACAAGGCGACTCTCAGGAAATAAGCGACTGATAATTTTTACGACGATAAAACAAGTAAATTAATTGAGATGGTAACGAGGCATATCATTATAACCAAATATACGGTTTTCGGGTTTGGAGAACAGTTTGATATATTCAATCAAAAAGCATGGAAAATTGCTGGGTAGTAACACAACCAATGGGAGAGAGGACTTATGATGAAAGAAAACGTGAGGATATTATGATATCCATCAGCTGATAATAACGACACAGTTTTCTTTTACCATGATTACATAATTACACACACCTAACCACACATGTCAGAATGAATGCAAGGCGAGTCAAGGTTTGCTGTTCACTGACATTGAAATCTCTACGATTCACTGCACATGGAATGCGTTTGCAAGCATGCTCTATAACTCGAAAAAGTAAGACACACATATAATGGGCGATAATGGTGTTCAGCTATAAGAATGTCAGTTGCCGAAACCAAAAGACGCCTACGCTCATAAACGAGTTACGTCGGACCATCCGTGATCCTGTTTATACTCATCATATACAACATAACTTCGCAGGAATAATACTGAGGGTGTAGGGGCTTGAATCAGAATGAATCAGAAATGGGTTCCTTATGGCTCGGAAACAAAAGCGAGAGAGGTTCATTTGTGGCGATCACTAAGTCGGAAAACAAAAATGAGGTAAAGTCAGCTGAACACCTTGGAAGATACATGGCTGTATGAAAGACGAAAATGAAAACAAGAAACATGGAATAGTTGGATGTAAGTAGAAGATTCACGGAAAGGGAAGAAATGTTCGCACACGCATATGAATGAAAAAAGACATGCGAATGTACCAGTCACGATAATGGTTATGTTTAGTCTGAAGCAAAAACATCAGCAGTGATAACGACTTTTGACATTAATATTACGAAGTTTGAACGCTAGTCACAACAGATATGTTGGCCATGAAGCACGTCATGTATCAACAAGTATCGGAATTAGTTATGTAACGAAATGCCAACCTATGTATAGAAGGAAAGCTTGAAGAAACCACGCAGTCAATTTTGAAAGTATCTCCTAGTTTGTGCTTAGAAGCCACTTGTTACAAATAATCTTTGTTGGGATGAACAGAAGTTAGCAAACAGACCAGACAATTATGGAGCAACAATCTTATGGAAAGATACAGTTCGGCAAAACAGAATGAAAACTTATCGTCTGATCTCATCAGTTGCAAATGTGAAGCAGCGTGGAGACTGAGCGCGTCGAACAAATGGAAGCAGACCGTGAGTGGACACGTCTACATTAACATAACAGTTAATGCAGTCACTGCCACGGTAAGCTGATAGGTTGATTCGGTAACTTCTGTGCACAAGTTCGGACCAATATAGCTTTGTTGAAGTTATAGTCTTGGGTACCAACTGCGCAACAGTACTTTGAATGAACTAAGTGGATCGGCTTGGTGACTCGTTGACATGGAGCGATTAGCAATAGAGGAGGTGAGATTTCCAGTATCCAGTGCACCGGTTTAGAGGTGTTTGAACTACCTCGAGGTGCGGTCTGCATACTGGGGCTGCCCTCCTACGCACTCACGGATTTATGTCTATTGACTGTTCCAGGTTCCCTAAAAACCTACGACATATTTATGCGGGGAACCTGGCATTAACTGTTGTCACCTTTCCAATTGTTGTCTCAATATAAAGGACATCCTTCTGTCCCGATGCGTGAGCCTTGACTGTGATAGCACTTTTGTGCCCTGAAGAGCTTTTGGATTGTGTCTAAATGACCGTTCACCTATTTTCCTTTTTCTTATTTTTCGTGTATTTTTTTAAAAATTCTAAAATCCTTTGTTATATACAGCACAAATAACTTTTCATTTGATGACTGGCCCATTAACACTTGCTATTCTTGTGAGAGGATTTGTCAACTGTTCAGTGTTGTTAACTATGTAGCGTCTCACATTTGACAGACAGCTTGTTTTCACGTTCACCTTTATACATATCTGTTGTCTAGTTTTGGTGTCACCGTTTGTTCTTCTTTTGAACGAAGCTGTGTATATTGCTCTTCAAAATAAACGATATAGCTGGTCTCAGGGGAAGCTTTGCTAATCCGTTCTTACCAGTGGACATTTTGTGCAAAGAGATGGTTGAAATAACGCACAGAGTTGCCGTAACTATGAGCAGATAACAGGTGACGTCAATATAGGCTTGTCGAGACGTGTCTGATGTATATACTCCGTAGGTTTTATGTTTGTAAACGATAAGAGAGTAAGGGAACTGACAACATGTAACTTCAATCTGTTTTTAAAATGAACCCCGTATCATCAAGAAATATACTTGTTAGTGATCAGAACTTTGGCTTTTAGATGATCATGACGCTTGATCAAGTGAGCAACAGGAAAGAAGTCAGATCTGGAAAAAATTGCATTTCGAAAAGAAACGGTTGAGCATTCAGCAGATCACTTTGGATGGTGGTCACTTCGCAGAGGCCGTAGAGAGAAACTACCACACATCGTATCAAACAAAGCAGAACTGAGGTATATTTTTAGGCAACGTGAAACGCTTCAAAGGGCTACCAAGACGGGGGCGTTCAAACAAGATGACAACCGAACGTGACCCTTAGCGGGAAAACAATTGCAATCTAACTGAGATGTCTTGATCACTAGTGTTACCTAACAAAAAAGATAAACGACCAGTGCGAGATGAACACCGAATCAATCAGACGGTTGATCTGCGCAGAATCACGACTTACCGAACATAGTGTAGCGCAATCGGGCCATTTTGAGCGAATCTTGAACACTGAGGAGGGACTGGATCAACGACAAAGTCAGGTCAGAATCTTCACGGGAGGTTTGAAACAACCATACCAACGCATCCAAGGCTACGGAGGAGAAGTCCGCATTCTCGAAGGCAAGAAACTGTTTAGAAAGATGAACACGGCACAATATACAATATGAAGCGTAAACCGATGATCACTTAAGCAAATGGCTTTCAAAGAGAGCGGTCACATACATCACTGGTCGTAACATATCAACGAATGGCAAACTGCTCCTAGGGTTAGATGATTAGAGCTCTACGCATTTCAGATTACTATCACATGTGAATCTAGATAGTGGGATAGTACAAAGTCTACCTTTGAACCAATGCGTAGATTATCTAATAAGAAATATCACATATTTCACGAAGTGAGCAAGTTAGTTCGATTTAAATTGCATACGACTGACAATAATTCATTGGTAATCGATACCGAGGCATTAATATCATATAATTATGTAATTCGAAATTAACTCACCTGTCTCCAAGTTAGACGTACACGAGCACTAGTTCCAATGTGATGCATATGGTGAGCAGGTGGAAGGAGAATCATATTTTGACGCGATCACTACTCCTACGCCCGGTGTATGTATGCACAAATTCTGATGGATTAATGACCGCGTCCTGGTTGTGCTCATTTTCTTGTTGTCTAGGTGACCGTGATCGTCTCATGAACAGCGAGCAGATAGAACAGTGACGTTTGTCCTGACTAACTAGACAAGTTTTCCGATTAGGGACGTATTCGCCGATCTACTTTGTGACGGCATCCACTCTGACGTAATTACATTGTAATCCGGTGAGGCTAGTCCTCGCCATGCACGTTCAATGGTTGCACACACTTCTACATCGTGTGTGTGTGTGTGCATACATTCACACACCCTGTTGCTTTCGGTTTGAGGAGCTAATGAATTCGTTTGGAGTCCAGTGCTTTGCTCACATCAAGGATGCTGCCACGAGTTAGATTAGCCTATGATACACCAGATCGAAAGGTCTGTGTTCTCAATCCAATCAAACACGGTTATCTGATCTTCTAACGATCTCTGAAACAGCCACGTTTATGTTGGACAACTCACTAAGTAGACAAGCCAACTTAATCGTTAATAGGTCAACGGTCTGTCAAAGCACGCGCGTGTATCTGCTGTAGACAGAAAAAATGATGCACATCCCACTCTCACAGAGTGTCTATCGTGAGACAAATGGTAAGCACAGAACAGCCGTAACAACAATCGACAGTGAAATACCGGTGGTTCATATAATCATTGATAGTAACAATAACAATAGGAATAACAGTAGATCGTACTAACAAATGGTCACCACAAAACTATGAAAAGAGGATTGTTGTACATATAAAGAAGGGGGGAAGAATGGGACTTGAAGTGTAAAACGATCAACAATAAGATGCCCACACTGTCCAAACAAACAAGCAAGTTGTAAGTGAGAGAAAGACAGTGTCAGAAGCTGAATTATCCATAGCCTTCACTGTTCCATTCTATTCGAAATCCTTACTCGACAAACAACAGCTACATCTATACTACCGTACACAGTTAACTATCAGCCCCTTTAGTACATCCAGCCACAACCCATCTTGGTTAGGCAGATGAACACGTGCTACAACAGCCAAACTATCAGTAACTGCCCTCATTGATCTACATGTGAGATATCTTTTGATGAGACTAAAGAGCAAATTTTGTCCGAGAACACAATGAACTGTCCAGTGCTACTACACGTGCCAAGTACGCCATTGCAGTAAGTACACCTGCCTAATAAAGTTATGCGTGAACGAACAACACGTTTAAAAAGATCGGAATGTGACCAGAGGAAAATCCAAACGAACCACAACGTACCATCAAAGTGTTGGCGATGTGGTCTACTGTAGTCACATTGAACCACGGCCGAATAAAACAAGAGATGAAACGATTACTGCTAGTGTAGAATAGCAAATTGGCCAGAGGTTTAGAGATCACGGATACTGGTTGTGCACAGGCGGCGTACGGATTAGCCACTCCGCTCGGTTCTGGTTTGGGTTTTGTCTCATCGCCTGTGGCACCAGGCGAACCATGACTCGAGGGAGAAATTTCTGGTTGATCTCGTGGCGGTGGTGGAGGTGGTGGAGACGTGGAAGATCGGTTCAACTGCGGTCGACCATGACAATGAGCAGAAACGTCAAGCGATCGAATTAATAGCGAGAGCAATGCCCATAGGTTGCTTGTCCCTGCACGCTGGACGGTAAGAGCCAGATTATTTGTTTCCGTTGATCCGTAAATGTAAGAGCTACTGGAGAAGTTGCGAGCGGCTTGGTGCACGAGTACGAATGAATCGATCGACGCAGTCATCGAGGGAAATGGGGAATTTCCGTCGGTCCCAGGTGGGCTATTATTACTGTTGGACTGTGTGCCAAGTATTTTGAGTAGACTAGTTTTCAGCGATTCGGGTGACCGGGAACCGATCAACTTGATGTTTGAACTATAGAATGATGAGCTGGAAGACGTGAACGCCCCGGGATTTTTCAAGGCGTAGCTAACGTGAATAGTACAGAATTGGGGGGAGTATCAAGAAATTTTTCAGAACACAAAGGAAAATAAGTTTCTGATAAATGGATTGAGAATAACATAACGTTATGAGCAAGTTGTAATACTCTACGTTTCAACCACCTCGGGTGGCCTTCCTCTTGAAAAATCATACCAGACAGCGGAGAGTCCATATTAAACATTAAACCAAAGTTTAAGGCCAAATTAGCTAACAGTAAGATGTCAGTAGGTTGCTCCAGCAGTGATCAGGTCATCATCATCCTAGACAGCAATACATCAATGGTTCACATTGATGCTTAACTACCATACAACCAGGAAGAGGAAGAAAAACCAAACCTTGTATAGGAAGAGAGAGGAAAAAAGGGAAAGGGGAGGGGACCCAACCACTAAAAATAGCTACGTCTATATTCAAAGATACAACATCAAGGCGCCTATACCTTGCAAACAAACAACTGAGCTGTAAGTGGAAGTAAGGCGTCATCAGCAAGACAGCTTCCTCACGGCTTTCACTGCCCCGCATCATTAAGTGCACTCATTTCACAGACAAATCGGACAAACAACGACAACATTCACGCAACTGGGCTCGGTTAGCCGCCATCTCACCTAACGTCTCAAGCCACCGACTTTGTGAGTCGCCAAAGATCCAGCCCGGGAGACGAACCCGATCTACAGTGACCAATCCCTTCGTGAACGATTTTAGCTGTCTACGCCAAGTTATCGTCTGTCCACCTCGCACCTTGCGCCAATCGGCCGCAGGTGTCCGCAAACAGTGCTCGATGTGGCAGACGACTAGCTGGCATCCTTAGTACGTGACCTAACCACCTAGGTCTGTGCAAATGTAAGGATTGAACGAAAGAACTCGTTTGACAATCAGTGCCAAACACCCGCTTCCTAACCTCCTCGTTGGTACCACCCGATACGATAAGAGACTGGACCTCGACACGGTGTGACGGTCTGCGCGTCTCGATGAGCTATTGGGCTAAACTAGACGATGTGGCCACCATACCGATAGTCACTCATGCCAACAGATAGAGGTCTGACAAACCAGTCTCCTGGTCCTCCAAGTTGTAGGTTGGGAGAAGGTTGGCATCTTCTTCCGAAAAATGTACCAGTTCTCGTAGACTGCCACACACCCGCTGCCTTGAGGTATAGGCTTTTTAGCCAAAGGCTTTGGTTGATAACCTTAGTCGTTCTTCTGTCTAGGTCTGGGCGCCCTGGCAACATCTCAGCCCACACACAACCATGAATAGTCATAACACCAGTAATTTCACACTGCATCGGCCGTCTCGCAGTATAAACCGGGTAGCCCTATCTGCTGCATACAGCAGGGTGGATAGGCAAAAACATGCTACTGCTGACCCCTCCCCCACTGTTCCACCAAATTTACTTCTCAGGCCCCTCACGACCTCCATTTCTGATAATTGTTCTACAGGCCCCACAACGGATGTAGCTAATCGTGGTAACACTGGACTGGTAAGTTCCGTCTCGTGCCATTCAGCTTCAGGTCTCCCTTGTCCCTCGCTTAGACCTTGAATGCGAATTAATATAGATGCCTTCAACGTTCGCACTCTAAAACAGATAGGTCAACAGGCCGCTCTTGCACGAACGTTAGACTCATTGCATGTCGATCTCTGCTGTATCTCGGAGACTAGAATACAGGACAGTAGTCAACGCATGGAACTAACAGCACCCGCATTGTCTACCCGATACTGGTTATACCCTTCGGGTGACTCCACAGCCGCCGTTACAGGTCAGGCTGGAGTAGGTATAGTCGTCAACACGACGGCTGCAGCCGCACTGATAGATTGACTCCTGTTAACAGTGATCAGGTACCTAGAAACCGACATGAAACTTAACTTACTTAAGTAGATAATCGTGCCATACGACGACTACCTGAAACCAATCAAGCGGCGGAAACTGATTGAGTAACGTTCACACTGAACGGCTCATCATTTTTAAGATGGGCACAGTAGATTCGAAAATAAGACATCAACACACACTTCATTCTTAATTTGGCCTCAACAGTAAATGTTTTAGTCCGGCTTGAGTTTGACGGTAGTCGTGTCCAAATAGCTTGTTTCAGTGACCAAAACTAGGGCAAGTCTGGTTAAAATAGACTGCCACAGATGGTCTGGGCTGTGGTATTTGTGCTTCCATCCACAAACCCGAGGGAATTAAGCCAAAACTAAGTAAGCCGTGACCTTCACTTAGCCGGATCACAGGCGTGTAGGAACACGCTGTTCAGGGTCAACGTATAGCATTTGTACACACAAATATAGTGTAACTAAGTCAGCCCTCCTACATGTCAACATTTCAGACAGAAAATAAATGGTATTTAAGCGTGGAGGAAGCATCAGATCTAGACGGTTACTTTTAGTAAGGGCTGAACACATTATTAACTATTCACGTTCGCGGAACTAGCCAAATAGTCGTAACACTGGGGTAATAATCACACTTTGTACAGCCTACATGACGAGAGATGAGTGATGCTAAAGGGTATCATGGTTGTTTGTACCTAAGTGTTGACAAGTGAGTAACGGAAATGACAAAGCGGAATCAGTTCTATTAAGCCATTAGGAAAAGGATACGGAGACTGCACAGATGGTGAGGCCCAAATGCATTTACCGATAAGCAGTTTAGATAAAATTCCTGGTCAGCCTCTTTTATGGTGGACTGAATATCCAAGGTATGAAAGTTACAGTCGGATTATAGAAATGAGAAAATTGGTTGACAGTTCAGTGTGACTGCGGACCGACCGTATACGGGCTGTCAATCATCAAATTATGTGTGTACACTTCAACACTCCTTGGGAAAGAGGAGCTCATGACCCAAGTTTCCGGGAGACATTCCACTTTCATTTGGAATTTATACATAGGCGATGTTACATTGACACATGAAACACTAAACCCAGAACAAGGCGTCAAACATAAATTGCAAGAGGAATGGAAAAAGGATATTAGGCTGAAGAGAACACAAGTTAGTAAAACAACGGCATCATTAATTCCAGTTTAGCGACAATTCCGACGGTTTGATTATTCGTACACGAGCGGCAACTTCTGGAATCAAGTGAACCGATTTCTGCTGTCAGAACTTCAGTTCTTCAAACCTAAGTTATACATTGACCACCTGGTCACTACTTCCAGGTTAGTCAAACAAATGTAACAAGAACGCGACGGAAGGAAATTCGCAAAATTCACTCAGATGATATCCACGATGAAATCTGTAGGACTCCTCATGCAATGTATGATAGTAGTTGACGTATTAGAAAGCGTTCATGAAGAAAAACCTAAGACACAAACAGAATGAGCAACTATTGTTTCCAGATTGTCTAAATTTCCAGTTGAACATAGTCTTCCTATTCTCTTTTCAAGTACACCATTCGTATTGTCGATCTTTTCACTGACCTGACTTAGCATCATGTGGGCTACCAGTCTGACTTTTTGCATCAGATAACGTTAGACCACCCACGGTTGAGCTACGCAGGGGTATAAACTATATGGCTGTACAAAGTAGGAAACAGGGTGATTGAAAAAAAATCAAGCTGTACGGATTCAGCTTGCACGTTGACACAAGTTGCAATGCCCTCTCGCTCAGAACTGTTGTACCTTTACAAACGGGCACTAACTGAGTAAACACCTACTCAGAATGAATAATACAATTTTTCATTGTTTTGGTCATCCCGTTGAACATTCTTCAAGTGATCATTGAAGAAAAACAGTCGTTCACTAATAGCCAACTTTCCTTGGTATCTACCGTTATTCGTTCGCTCGAATTCAATATCAGTAGCTCCGCATTTGGAGTGAATGTCCTTGCAGTAAATTCCTTTATCTACAACAGTTGATAGTGTGGACAATGACAAATCCACTTCTCCATATTAACCAGATAATACTCATACATATAAGTGACAATCATCACGTCATACATCTAGTTTCCTGAAACCGAGTCATGACTTAATCGTCCACTTCCACATTTCAGCGAACACCAACCGTTTTGGCGTTTGTCGGTCGACAAGTCGAACCCGGCGGAACTGAGTTAAGTCGCACGAATGAATGAAGGTCACGTGCGAGGAGAAGTATGAAAGTTGATCGGATGAATGACCGCCCACATGAAACGTGTCTATTGAGGAGTCAACAGCAACACTAAATTGGGTCCGTGGTGAAGCTGTCAGTGTGCGTCAGAAAACGTGCAGCGAATTCGAGCGAGGACGACGCAACATAAATACAAAAACGTGCTTGACAGAGCAGCGCTAACTGAGGGATGTAACGTCTCGTTAACCTTTTTGTTTTAGACTGTATGTCGATCTATGGAAACTTCGAGAATTTTGACCACATAAACAAAGCAAAATGCTCTGTTTACGAGAGACACCTAATATAACAGTTGCTTAACAAAAATTTATGCCAACTAGTAGTGGAATTTATTCAACAGAGAACCTTGGAAGCTGAAACGAAGTTGATAATGCGCGCGTACCTAATAATCGTTTCGAGGAAGCCCAAACGAATCAGTCTTCTTCGTGCCTCTTCACCCGAATGAGCATAGTCCAAAAAAATGGCAAAGAAGCTGTTCCAAATAAGCGGATGATTGTACGCTTCTCGGTAACCTCGAGAATAAGATGATCCGCAAGCTACATTTTTCGAGGCAGTGTGGTGAATAGTTTCAGAAAGCGGATTAAGCGAGCCGGATGCTCTACCATCGACGTGAAAATCGCGTCTAAGAAATTCCGCCGGAGATGCGTACAACTGAACCAGCAATAACCGTAACAGGATATCCGTGAGGCTTGGTAGTCGGCAAACAGATCCATCGGGAAGATGCTGATTTGAGGAACAGATCAACGATCCGAGCACTTCTCGAGCTGATTCAGCTCGGGCAATCACCGAACTATCCGTACTGCGCAGCTTGTCCGGAGATAGGTTGTTGAAATACAAATCTCGAGCCTCGCAGAACGCTTTCAAACAATCCAGAGAAGACAGACACGATGTAGACGGCCTGGCACATGCAATGGACACTATCAAGACCGCAAACAGAAGCCGTACCTGAAACAGAACAAGGGTACACATATGGTGACACAGACTAACAGTGAGCGAGATGCAGTAGAGGCCAAAGCCACTTGCTAACCAAAGGCGCATTGTTGCACTGCTAATTATGCAACCATATGTCGCACTTGTCTGATTGAAAGGCAACGATAAAACAAGAAAGTAAGAGGAAAATGGAACGAGTGGTGTAAAATACAGCAAACGATCAAATTAGTAATTGAATTGAATAAACTAGAATCAGGCTCAAAACAAAACGAACACCACTGATTTTGCGGATTGTTGACAAATTCTTTATGTAAAGAAGCACTAGACTCAGTTGCTTCATAAGAACGTAGATCTTCGTTTAAGGACTGGTAATGGAAAGGATATATATAACCGATGGGGTTTACCAAGAACGAAACTCGTGACCAGTGTATTTTTTCGTGACAGGGTTCGTCGGAAAGTCTGTATGAATGTGAGGGCTACGAGTCATTAAGAATAAATAAATTTTAGGAACACAGAAGGGAATTTGGGTGTTAATGAGTAAAATTTTCCGCAATGAGAGACATTACTGGTAACAATGAATGCTCGTTGGCTCTTGGATTTTCGTTAGATAACTGGCAAAGTCCCACAGAATCAAGCTTTGCCCTCAAACATACAGGGTCCTGAGCTTGGTTCATACATTTATTACCTGATTGTCACTTTTGGCGGGATTCAGTACATTCAACGGGACCAAGACACTGCAAGAGTTAGCTGTCCAGGCTAGTGAGGGTAGCTGAATAGTTGGCAAAATCTGTCCGTCCCAAGGATGAACTGACGAACCTTCTCTCCAGGTACCGTATTTTAAAAATATGCCTATACCAGTTTGAAAGCACTAGAGGTCGAGCATCCGTCGAGCGTACAGACAACGTACGACAGCATTACGGCTATAAAGAACGACTGCATTTCACAGAAAGGCATCATGTTGGTGTCATGTAGGTAGCATAGGTTGGCAGGTGCAAAATGTACGTTAGCTATATGAGCCCTGAACTCAGTAGATATTCCACCAGACAGCCGGCGGGATTATCAAGCAACGAAACTGCCTCCAGCTGCTTACTAGTAAAAGTGAGTGCTCCTACCATCTTGCGGTAGTACCCTGCGTAAGACTCACAGCAAACTGGCGGATCGAAACTTCTGAGCTTTTGAGGATGCGCTGAGCTGTTTGTGGAGCACCACAAAATAGAAAAATATCTGCACACCCCAGTACTTGAAGTCTAGTGTCTGAGCACTTACCAATTTCTCAATGCTGAAAGATGACCAGAGAGGTTAAACAACCCTGCCGCACCTTATTTGAAATACCAGATTATGGCAAACTGCAGTACAACCCTAATGCGACTCAAGTTCTGAGAAGATACCGCTTTGAGAATAATAATATATCTTCTGAACACACCCTCTCGTGTTAAACAATCTGACAATACAACCATGTCAAACCAACCAAATGTTCGTGTTTATGTCCAGAATGACGTTTCTCCGAATGAGTAGTGGTGATTCACAGTTTGTCAAAACACAGAGATTTAACCAAGGCAGCCATGACCAACATGTAACCCATCCCTCCCTTCATGGATTTTTTGTTTGCTCACTAAATTTAGTTCTTGAAACACAGTGTTGAAACAGTACGATTCAGTCTCATCCCTTCATTACGTAAGTCTAGTTAAGAAAAGAGAGAAAACGAGGACCAAACCCTTATGGGTTGGAACAACTCTACTAACCTAGAACTCTCGGACAAATGTAAAGCAACCGTGGTTTGAGCACATCCAGATACTGTCCATTTCTGCACACTGTGATTTCCAGCAGACTAACCATACTTGATAGTAGAAACACCGAAATCGGATTGGCTTGGTTTTACATGTAAGCCTACCGTACAACCTACTGGAGATGGGCTGACTCACGTTCCACCTGAACAATGCTTATAAGAGACTGTGGCTGAACGTCTAATTATGATGAGTCAATCATAGTTTATGCGAGAGTGACGGAACAATAGTCAAGAAACTCGCTCCGAAAGTTATAGGTAGGGAGTTCTACTCCGAGTGTGAACCACGACACAGCTATTATAAAACAAACAAAACTTCAGTCAAGCGTGAGTGGTCTTCAACTTGTAACCCACAGGCAGTTGTTTACCAACTTTGTTGTGAGTAGTGAAGGTATAATAACGTGGAGCACACTGTGTACACCGCCCTTCATACGAAAAACGTATCCAACAATGAACACTCTTCAGGGAAACAGCATAATCCCTATTGGGTCTTTATAAAAAGGACAGAACCTCTACTTAACCCCAGCAAGGAACAAGTTTGTACCGGCAAGATTGTTGGCTCTTCCTTTTCCATTTCATGAAATTCCACTATTATCTTTTTCATTCATTTGTCTTGCACGCTATACGTTTGTATTTAATTGCTACTCCACCTTTACATGGACCAATGTCAACACTATCAGTAGCCCGCGCTAAAGTGCTCACGGCTACCGCTCAGAGTTGAACTGATGACAACCACGTGTCTAAATCACCCGTGAAAAGAGATTTTCGCGCTAAATCATAACCTAATCACTGTTGCTGTGCTCATTGGCTGGTTGGCATTGTCAATCGTCTGCTTCCAACTGTTTTTAGTCGCATCTGTTTGTCTAATCCCCTGAGCCCTGATTTCTGTCCTGCGATTCTTTTTCACTGCTACGGTGGATAAATCCTAACAACCGATTTCAAATATTTGGGATATAAGGCTCCTCAACTTTGAGATTTTCTCAAATATGCCAACTGGACATCGACCAACCAATTATATTACTTGGAGTGTTTCTAAAAGATACTTGATCTTCCACCTCTCCTACAAGATCACTTATAATTTATGGATATAACACCGTTGTACGATAAGTTCGAATGAACTTTCTACTTTTGGTATACTGAACTGTGATGTTCGAGGATTGGAGGAACCGAGCGTTCTGACAGACAAACATTTCGTCGTGAAGAGTTTAGTTATGGTTAGGATTCAGCAGATACAGCAGTTAAGGGGTTTAAAATTAACTATAAGAACTAGTGAACTGAACAAAATGTAAAATATAGAAACAAACTGTGTCAACACAGAGATGACGACGACCTTATTGGTACAGACGAGCATCAATCTGACATTTTATGTGGGCGTCAGTCATGCCCTTGTTTTGTTCTCATAAGCGCGATAATTCTTGCAAATGTTTAGTATCATCACGAATTTGAAGGTTATGATTGAGTCATTGGCGCTATTACAGGAACGTTCACAAAGTCACGTGTCCGTCTAGCTGGATTAATAAATACTAACTGAATGAAACGACGTCACTCTCTACTAAGGACATTTAGCATTTTTGGCAGATGTTCCCTATAGGCAGAGGTACAATATTTGAACTGATGAGCGTTTTTGTCGTTCTTTTAATACACATCGATTTGACAGGCATGAAAACTATACACAAACATGAATAAAGACACTCACTTCTGGATAGGGACATTCGAAAAGCAATTCACATACACGGTCCGGTGAACTGAATAAAGTCCACCGGATAAACTTCTCGCGAACCAACTGACTTCTTGCGATGAGTTTGAGGAACAGCGGAATCCAAAGAATGCTGAAATATAAATAGCAAACAAGGAGAGCATTTTAAGTCAGAGCATCCGAAATCTAAAAGCTAAGTAGTATAACAAATTGTGCAAGGCAGTGGTTTTGAATGTCATAAAAACTGAACTGATGGTAACTGACTGCTGAACCACCTGAGGATAACATGAGACAAACGAAACGGGGAGGCTTGAAAGAAAAGCAATTAATGCGGTTATCCCATAAACTCAAGCAGAGAACGGGGTTTTCCAATGTACTGGTGAATTTGTTTACGTATCTATCCTGATTTTTACATCAGCTTTTCGAACTAATAACAACGGGATAAAAAATGTCCGTAGGTTGACGTGGTCGTGCTACTTCGTTAAGTTTAACTGCGGTCGCCCAAAAAACCACGAGATGTCCGCCAGAAAACGGGGAAGTGAAATGAAAACGGTTGATCTCTGTCATCATTCATTGGATAAAAACAAACCATAGATGATCACAATTAACTGAAAGCATACAGTTCGTATTATATAGGTAACTAATACGCATTACTCTGGTAGTACTACTATTACCCACCAACGTTCGAATGATACTAGCTTTAAAAGTTTATTGATCATCAATACAGGCGATACCCAGCAGGAGCGGCATAGATCTCCTGTGTGGGCGGATAAGCGCCTACACATTGTAGAGCTGTTTGAGGTCTAAAGGAAGCGTTAATAATAACGGTTACATTCAATCATTGATGTCAATGTCTTTTGACTCGATCGACAGTAGATTATCCTGTTGGCACAAGCGACTAGACATTAAATACATTCCCGTCATAATGCCTCGTTAACAATTGTCTAATGAAGAGTCAAAGCAGATGATCAACCACAAACGTCATCATGGCATGTGACTGCAACGGTAATTGACATTTCTTGGTCTATGAAGAAAAGCATGAGTGCTCTAAATTGCATTTCCATCCTCTTCTCTTGTCGAATAGTTTGGTGTAATGAACAGTATACTAAGGAAAGAGCAAATCCGATTGGATATTGTAAATCATAATGGTATGAAAGTGTTACTGTCCAAGTTGGTTCCAAATATTTTGCGGTTAAATAGAAATCAGCAAACTCAAATATTACACTGGTACAGTTTAAAAAAAAGCTGCTTAACCATTGCAGAATCAGTTAACTCTATGGCTAACCAATATCAGGGATGGTTTTACAAACAAAAAAACGTTTTGGCGACATGTTTCACTGAAATGCATAAATAATGTAAAATCTCCATTAGGCGATTTTCCCGGTTCCATTACCAAGCGTTTTTTTATATTACGGAACAGGAAACTTTGCTTTGGCCTATTTGAAATAATCATCACAATGAACACACTACCCGGCTATCTTATTAGACAACCCCTACCATATATAGAACGGGTAGTAATGCAACAACAACAACAACAAAAAATTCCTTACGTATGTAATGAAAAGGAGGGTTTTGACTGAAAAACGTCGAGCCAGGTCAGTTTACACAAACCATAAAATTAATGATTAAAAAGATATTACTCCCAAGCCGTAAGTAACATCTCCGCGTCAATTTAAAAACGGCACCCGAAATTATCTGAATCAAACAGTTCCGATTGTTAGGAGTAGTGGTAGTGTCGGTAGCTTGGGTTGGTGGTCTAAATATTCGAATGTTCACCGAGCTTGGCATTCAGGTTACAAACGTTTCATCACCAAATGAGGTGATACCATCAGTGCATACAGGTTTGAGCGTGAAAGTTAGTGAAGTCATACGAAAGTGAGTTGACCTTTTGACCTAAATTCCGATTGGTCTTTTCCTGTTGATTATGAGACTTTGACCTGTAGTTTGATTGACCACTTCCCGCTGCTGTTGAACCCGAGGCTGAAATCTGAATGGTAGATTCTTCTTCTTTGACAGGGCTGATCAGTTCTTTGTTCTTGAACTTCCAGGTTGTGCATTATCCGGCTTTGACAATCGACCCGATCTCTTCAAGTCGCTCTGTCATGTCATGCCGGCATATGGACATGACAGCATTTAGATTCCCTTCGGTCCTCAGCTCGCACTGGCTCATGAATTTTGTTCAATTAAACGTTTGTTTATGAAACCGGTTGCTGAACGCCAGGCTTCAAGCAATTCTCTTACATGCATGGAGATTGCTCGAATGGTACTCAAATTAAATTTGATCAGTTTCAGCCTCGCGTACAGCGATCAACAAACATTGATCGTGCTTCTTGAAAGCTAAATCGTGTTTATGCAGTCAAGTAGATAACTTTCGTCCGGCTAACGTAACGTTTCTATCAATTATTGTATTTGATGTATATAACGTTTCTTTTGTCGGTAGGTTTGAGTTGTTCTAATGGTTCTGAATGTATTCTTCGTAATGCTGCCGTCAGTTTGTGCATTAGCACGATGTCGTGCAGCCGTCGAGGTCTGGTTGTCACTTTTGATACGGGTTTGATGTACGGTAAGATAGTTCGTTTTGTTAACGGTTCCGCAAAGTTTGAGTCTCATTTTTTCTGCAGCAAAATTCATTTGATATAATTTTGTGGATATCCATTGAGAAGAAATACTGGATACAAGTACTCTTCTCTTTTCTTCTGGAGCTCTGCAATGCTGCAATGTGTCTTGAGTCTTTTAAACAGAGTTTGAGTGCAGTTTCTTTTATGACAGGCTAGTCGGTTGCTGTTGAAAAGTTGATTCGTATGTTTCCGCTTGTTAAACGGAGGTCTTCCGTGTTCTATCAGGTTTGCGGCAGATTAATATGTCTAATAAGTAGCCATGGTGAATTTAATATTGTTGAAATTACAACATGTAAATAAGATCAAGTAAGATGTACTCTGCAGAGACATTTCGGCCGGTCTCCTCGGTCCGTTTATCGTAACCGGTGAGATCGCCCTCTTATGTGCATGTTCTAAATTCATCATGAGACACAACTGTTTTAAATCGTTGACAATGCTGTTCAGCGGCATATGTTTGTCTTCTGTCAATGAATGTGTAAAGATAATGGATGTATGAACAACGAATCGTATCCATAGTTTTGGTTTGATCTTAGACAAAAGTCCCTAGCTTCTGCATGACAGCTTCGACGACAAATATGGCTATGAGTGAATTCACTGAGGATTATTTAACTATTTCGCAGATATGACTAATATATGTGAAATATGCAGACAAGCATAATTCCAAAAGATTGCATAGGGTTTCCGGTTTCAGGGACTAGTTTGGTTACGGTTTCTCCTCCGAAGGTTTTCACATCGCTTCTCTGATCAGGATAACGGTAATAGAAGTCAAGAAAGCTGTGACGTCAAACAAAATCGTTGTTTCATTTTCCCCTATCCTGGCATTTTTCAGTTTGTTCAGGAACTGTTGAACATTAGTGATAGAATGTTCTGCCTTGTCGGTGAGATATCGCACTCGCTTGAATAGGTTTTCAGCCAAACTGTATGTTGAGGTTCGTGATAGGGACACAGTTGGTCGCAGTAGGACATCTTTAGGTACTTTCAGTAATCTGTAGAAGTGAGCAACAATTGCATCTGGTCACATTTTCCAATGTCCCCGTCTGCTTCTTATATGCAACTTTCAGTTTACTTATTGCAGTGGTAACTCTTTCGGCAAATTTTTTGGTGAGCTCAGTATCGGATAGGCGATAGACAGTTACGTTGTTGAGTAACTGCTCTGATTTATCCATATAGCTTGGTTCGCCCATAATGACCGTCATCTGTCATTGTCAGCATCCAATCCAATGCAACATCATCCACAAACGAGCTTCGTTTCGAAGTATTAACAGCAACAAGAATATTAAACACTTTTTCATGTCTTTCAAATATAATTAATATTGATGATTCTCCATACTCCTTGTTTGCACGAAAGTTGTAACAGCCTTTTGGAAATCTTATATTATGAATTGATACGGGATTTTGGTTAACGAAAGTTGAAAACTACTCACAACTGATCAAAGCTATTGCATTCCCGAAAGTGTTTCAGTCAAACTGTTTCGAAAAGAAGCAGTATGCTCGAGTTCCATTCATTTTAGAGCTTGCCAGTAGTGCACGTTAGCACAAACACGCTTTTCCTTGAAAAATGATACATTTAGGATGCCAAGGCCGTTTGGTTCGGGCAGGCGCAAAACATTCGCAATATGCGAATTTTAATTTAGGTGATTACGACCCAGGGTGATATGCTGGTACATGCGTGTGCTAGTCGAGCTAGGCCGAGTTGAGGGCGTAACAAGTTTAGTCTAAGATCTATGTTTGTTCACAAGCTGACTTCTCTAGCATTGTGCAGATTGCAAGCGTAAATGCTTTTGATAATAGTTTGCAGTCGGTATTTGCATTCCACTGAGGACAATTCAGACAGGTGGGCCCTCGGGGAATCGCTTCGTTCTGTGTGTGTCCTGACCTTTTCTGCTACCTTGGCGTGGTGGTCAGGCTTGTGTGCTGTTTTGATCCGGAGGGCTGTGCTGACTGCGACTTCGGTCATTGCAGATTCAACTACATCAGATTGCCCAAAGGGAAGCAGCCACACAAAAGGCAGATACGGTCGTTGTGTATGGTGCCAGTGTGTTTTGTTTTGGTTCGGTTTGATATTTTCCTTTTTGCCTGATCTGATTCCGTGTGTGGTCGGTTTTTCTGTGCAGTATTGTCTCTATGTGAATGTACCGAATGTTTTGGGTTGTGACTGTCGAGCTTGTTCTAGATGGTTAATGCTGATGCGTAGGTGTGTCTGTGTGTCACCTGCTGCCTTGCGGTACAGGCTTTTGAGCCGAAGACTTTGGTTGAGGGCCCTAATCGCCCTCCAGTCTAGGTCTGGGCGTCCTGGCAGTATCCTAAGCCCATAAAAATCATGACTTTACATCATGAACCGGATACCATACTGCATCGGCCATCGTGTAGGGTAAACCGGGTCGCCCTATCTGCTGCATATGGCAGGGGGAATAGGCAAAATATGCTACTGCCAATCACTTACCCTCCTACTGTCCACCTAATATTAACCCCCGAGCAGATAATGCTCATTCAAGTTTCAGTAACCTGAAGACCAACTTGAAACAGGCCCGGGAACACAAGACGCTCTATGTTGGAGCATGGAGTGGGCGCCCGCCGCTGGATCGATGCAGCTCTAAAGGACGGCCAGAACGGCACACTGCACTGGTCGCGATGGAACTGCGTCGCTATGGAATCGACGTAGCAGCCTTGAGCGAGACAAGGCTTGTGGACCAAGGTAAGTTACGGGAAGAAGGTGCCGGATACACCTTCTACTGGATAGGTTACCCGACAGACGGTGCTCGGGAGCATGGTGTCTGTTTCGAAGTCGCCGAGCACATCATCGTTTTGAAGATAGGTGAACAGCACGGCATCAGCCCTCGAATGCTGTATATGCGCCTGCGACTCGGTTGAGATAAGTGTGCCACATTTATATGTTTATGGTCCAACTATGCGTCACATTGATGATACAAAGGACCAGTTCTATGATCAACTATCCGACACAATCCAGTCGGTGCCGGTGATTGATCGACTGCTTGTTCTGGGTAAGTTGAACACTCGAGTCGGGCGCGACTCGGTAGTTTGGCCGAGAGTCCTCGGACTCTACGGTATTGGTTCAGTCAATGACAACGGTGATCGTCTGTTCCACCTGTGTGCTACTCACGAGCTAGCTATCACGAACACTCGATTCCAGCTGGATGCGAGCGACAACATGAGGTGGGCTCATCCACGAAGCGGTCATCACTATTTGCTTGATTACGTGATTGTGCGAAAAGGCGACAT
Organism: Paragonimus heterotremus; assembly: GCA_013368495.1. Lineage (NCBI taxonomy): Eukaryota > Metazoa > Platyhelminthes > Trematoda > Plagiorchiida > Troglotrematidae > Paragonimus > Paragonimus heterotremus. Next base: position 23,327 of record LUCH01002740.1, on the reverse strand, counting down.
TTGTGGAGTGCGTATCACATGAGTGATGCGTGGCGCTGAATGTAGCATCGATCATAGACTGGTCAAGACCACATTATTTATCCATGTACGCAGGTCTGTTTATTGTAGATCTTCCGGACAACGACAGAAGTTAGATTCTGAACGACTGGAGAAATGTGAAATGAAGACTGCCTTTCAATGTGAAGTTGCCGTTCGTCTGCAAGACGCTCTTGTATCCACTACCCCTGACGGTATATGGCAGTTCATCAAGGAACGGATCACGACGGCAGCCACCGAGACGATTGGTGTCAAACGCCAGAAACTTCCGGACTGGTTCTAAGAAAACAACACGCCTATTTTCAATTTGGTGAGAGAGAAGAATGCCGCGTTTGCTGCCTCCACAGTGAACCCAGACAATGAAACGAAAGAGGCGACATTCCGAAGTATTCGCCGTCAACTGGCCGAACGTGTCCGCGGAATCAAGGACAACTGATAGATGAAGCAGGGCGAGCGGATGCAAGGCTTCGCAGATCGTTGACAACATAGGTAGTTCCACGATTCGTTTGAGACGACTTTCGGTCCATCGATGCAGTCTACTAAAGCACTGGTAGACTTGGAGACCGGCTGTTCGTGCACCCAGACAGAGAACATCATGAAGGTCTGGCACAAACATTTTGGTAGCCTACTAAATCGTCCTGCTATCATTGATTGGGTAACCGTAAACAGCTTTCCTCAACAGTTCATCAAGCTTTCACTTGCTCTTGATCCGGATTTACTAGAATTGCAGAGGGTGATTGGTCAACTTCACAACGGGGAGGCTGCAGGTGAGGATGGATTGTCAGGTGAAATCCTGTGGAATGGTGGGCCGGCGATGGAACGTGCACTGCTCCAGCTGGTTCACTCTATCTGGGTGCAGGAGATGGTGCCACAAGATTTCAAGGATGCTGTGATAGTACCTTTGTTTAAGGGTAAGGCTAACAAGCAATGTTCCGACAGTTATCGGGGCATCAGTTTGCTGAGCTGCGCAGGCAAGGTGCTTGCAAGAATCCTTCTCAACCGGCTGAATAAGGATTTTTTGGAGGCCAATGTTTCTGAGGAGCAATGCGCATTCCGGGATACTCGGAGTACGATCGACCTGGTGTTCGTTGCTCTACAAATTCAGGAGAAATGCCGGGAACGGAACTAGCCTCTGTATGCCCTCTTCGTAGACTTCACCAAGTCGTTCGATTCCGTGAACCGCAAGGAACTGTGGACCGTGCTTGGTAAGTTTGGATGCCCAAGTAAGTTTGTCAATTTGATTAGACCGTTACATGTGGACGAAGGTGCAATCGTGTGGATCTACCTCTGGTGATTTTGACATTATCACTGGATTGTGTCCTGGCCCCATCCCAAATCAGTTTGTATTTGAGTGTCATACTAACAGTTGCTTTTCAGGATTCTGGGAAGAACGGCGTTGAGGTAGAGCACCGGACGGATGGGCGCCTACTGAATATTTCACGACTCGGCGCCCCAACCCGGTTACATACCTAAACGATGAGTATCCTTCTGTCCGCAAATGAGAGCGGGCTGTTTGCACATAGCGAGGACGAACTACAGCAAATAGCCACGGCTTTCTCAATCGCGGCATTTAAGTTTAGATTGGATATCAACGTACGTAAGACATTTTCTTTCTTTCAGCCTTCTCCGGACGGAGGTGCTATATATGCACGTTCACCACGAATCCGTGTCAATGGAGATTTTGTCAGCAGCTACACAAATTTCTGCTACTTGAGTAGCAATCTGTCCGTGAACCGCGAGCTGAGAGCTCGTGGGGCTAAGGCTAGTAATGCTTTCGACGCGTTTGGAAGAACCACAGCCTGAAGCCGAACACTAGGCTCTTCGTCTACCGCTCAATGGTGCTGTCTATACTGCTGTGCGGCAGTGAAACGTGGATATTGTATCAGCGGAACGTGCGCAATCAGAGGCACTTCCGTGTGCAATATCTGAGGCGCATCTTGGGTATTCGATGGTCGGACATAGTTCCGAACACTGAGGTACTGCGGTGAGCAGACAAGAACGCAATGAGAGCTCTCCTGACGCTGAATCAGCCTCGCTGGCTGGGTCACGTCCGTTGGATGGGCGATGACCGTATCCTGAAACAGCTGCTGTAAGGAAAACTGAGATCAGGTAGGCGAAATCGTGGTGGTCAAAAGCGGAGATACCAGGATGTTGTGCAGGCAAGTCTTTCACATTGTAAAATTGATTGTAGGTGTTGGGGAGACAGCCTTGAACCGGACGGCCTGGAGGAATACGATTCGGACAGGCGTTCGCAAATTCAACGAACAGTTATTGCGCGACCGAGAGCGAAAGTGGGCGGTACTCAAGAGAACGATCGTTGCCGTAGGTCGTGGTGACATGACTATATGGCGTTGTGATGTGTGCGGCCGCGAATGCGCTGGCCGTCTGGGATTAGTACGTCATCAGCGTAGTCATAGTGCACCGTCGGCAAAAAGACGACGAGTACGTCAGGCTCAGATAGGTAAATCGGCATATCCATTCTAATTTCAATTATTGCACCGACCAAGACCACGGTCGTTTGGTAACTAATTCGCTCCTCTTTTCAGAAACTCGTCTGTCTGCGGTCTTCTACCCATTCTCCTCTCCAGTTTTGTTGGTGTATTGTATGATGAATGGTCTGTCTGTTGTTTGCGTGGTCCAATCTGAATTATGTTTTTCACTATTATCCTCTCCGGAATGCAGTAACATGCACTCATATACTGAAATGCTTCTTGCATTACATTTTACATATTTTTTTACTCAGTATAGATCTTGTCATTGCAGTCTCTCTGTGTGATTATTTTCCGAGAGATAAAGACTAACCAGCATTGGCCGGCTGGACACAAAGGCCTCACTCACACACCTACTGGTCTTATTCTTTCGGCTTTACACCGGATACGTGGTGTGCTAGTGGAGTTGCAAGTGGTGCAGCGCAAGCTACTTGGGAGTGATGGTTTAAACCGCAGGTGTTCTTTGGCTTCAGTCACTGTCATAGGCTAATGGGTTTCGAATGCCGCCAACCATGTGTGTATGTGTCTGACACGGGATTTTTCACAACAAAGCAGGTTTTCAGAGAACGAAGCATCTCAAACATAACAACATTTTGAACAGGCTTTCATAAATGCTGAGACGTTTGAGGATCAACTGCTATCGATCGTGGGGGCTTACATACTAGAGCAACCGAATCGAGCGATTTGACGCGAAATGTGCGTACGCCTCGATGTCAGCTAGTATGGATATGACTACAACAGTGTGTTGAGACGATTAGCTAACTCGTCTTGGTTGGGAGACCAGTTTATGGGTATGCCTTTCAAGTGGAATTCCTGTGAAATAATCTGATACCGGCATTTTTTCCCGGATACGCAGTTACGGGACGACCGGTATAAGTTGAACATCGTACATTTCTCAACTACGGAAAAGACATATTACATCATTTATACTTGGACAGATTTTGTGCAAAATTTCAAACGGAAAAGAACTAAAAACGTTCGGTTGCCAATAAAACAGTATTAATGTCGCATGGCAGTATCAGATTGCAGTTGCCTCGATATATCGTTGCAAGCGTATGCTTTGAATAGAGAACGCAGGTCGTTATTGAATCACTCATGTTGTTTTATTAGATAAAGCTTCGCGATCGATGATACTATCACCGCCTGGGAGTTCACTACCAAACCACTAGATGATTGCTTACGTGTTTGTTGAACCACTTTTAGTAAGCTCTCACTAACCTTGTTTCGAAGTTAACACAGTTTTAACCATAAAGAGTGTTACACATCCAAATTTGTATTTGTATATTACATTCGATTAGGTGAACCGAAGCATCGCTTGCGTGATGGGATTCATATTATTCTGTACACGACCACTGGTATTGCAACAAAGAATGTGCAAACAATGGACGGCCCCAGAAGCGGCTCAACAAATTGATACGCGTTATCCCCTCTGAACGATAGTTGCAAATCCATTGTATTCGGAGCAGAAGTGTACAACCATTGAGAAGGAATGTTTGGTAATCGACTGGACACTGGACAACCGGAGGTCGTACTTACTGGGTCAACAATTCCACATGGAGACGGATCATAAGTCTCTAGACTGGATCAGAACTGCAAGGGACCTGAGAGGAAAATTAGCCCGATAGGCATTGCGTTTACAGGAATAGGATTTCACGATTAATCATATGCCTGGTTCTAGCAATTGCATCGCTGATTTTCTTTCCCGATCACAGATAGACGACAAACTCTCTAAAGTGAACTTTAGAGTCAACGGTTTACTAATGGAGCAGGACCCGCAAACACCAGTGCGTTTACAACGTCAGGACAAGGTCCTCCGGAAGGTGATTGACGCTTTGATAAGTAGCGTGAGGATCCCAACAAATACTAAGGATGAAGAGCTGAGAATAACCGGTTCCCAATGGAGAAGAGTTGGCTTAAACAGTGCGGGCGTATTAACATGGCGGAATGGGTTGGCCGCTCTTATGTGAAAGTCATCCCGAGACAACTGATGAGGAAACTTGTAGCACACTGCCATGGGATGTCACACACAGGATGCACTAGGACAAACGATCTGCTGCAACAAGAAGCATATTGATCAACAATGAGAGAGGATGTGACGGCTTGCCTGTCAACAATGTCAATTACTGAAAGGTGACAATGGGGCAGTCCAGCAGTCCTTACAACCAGTTTCCGAAATCGGCGAACTCTGAGCGATGGATCCTATAGTTGCACTCCCACTAAGCGCTCACGGTAACCAGGATGTTCTAATCATGACAAAACACTTTACCTGTTGGATCGAAGCGACTGACGTCCCGGATCAAAAAAGCATCTACGGTGGGAGACATGGTGATGAAGCACATCGTGTGTACCAAAGGTGATCTTCACGGATGAGGGACTATGCTTCGAAGGCGAGGAGTTTCGAACACGCATGCAACAACTGGGAATCAAGCGCATTCGAACTACACCATGCCATCCGGAGACGAATGGGCTCGCTGAATGTAACAACCGAACGATCAAGGAATGATTAACGGCTAAAGAAGGCGACTGAGAGTCTCCGTTACCACCGGGCGTCTGTGCAGGCAAGCACGAAGAAATGTCCAATTCAAGTGATATGCGACTTCCGGTGGATCAAGACATTGAAATATGACCATAATGCAGCGATTTCATCAGATAATTGGTTGCCGAAAGAAGAGCCAAACGAAATCTGAGTGTCGCGGGTACACACAAAAGAGCAATCGGCAGCACAACGGCTCGCCAAAGCCACATAGGAGAAAGGATGAAATGTCGATATAATCGGAACACGAATGCCAGCGGCTTAGGATCAAGAAAACTTCTGCCTAAATGGAATGGTCCGTATTTGGTAATTTCCAAACGGGGCCCAGTATACACGATCAAGAGGGACGGCAAGACGAAATGAGTGCATGGCAGTGAGTTAGCAAAGTGGCACGAAATGCCAGCGCGACGAGCCGGAAGATCAACAACCCGGGAGGAAACACTGCGTCGATCGAGAGGATTCGTCAGCAGATGCAAAGAAGCCAAGAGAGCTCATAAGGGAGAGGAGTGTTGTATAACAGGCAAATTCGTCTGTGAGTAGTATAGTACGTACATTCGGGAACTAAAAACCAAGTCTCAACGCCACGAAGACGATGAATCAGAACTGATTATTGGAACAACGTGTACGCACTATGAAGGATGTGTCACCAGGCCCAATGTGTGTGAAAATACATCAGTCATGCAAATGTGTGTACGCGTTCGTCTTCCTGTGTTTTAACATAACCTGTACGGGATTCCATGCAATAAACGACTTCGCAGGCCAAGCGTCTTCTGCGGTCACAACACTGGTAATTTTGTAACACAGATGCATTTATTTAAATGTCGTACATTTGCTGAAAATGTGAACACATAAAAAGTTGAAAATTCATCTTTCAAGATGCCAACACACTGGGACAATGAAGCCGAGCGATTTGATATGAAATAGGCGTACAGCCGTGGTGTCACCGAAGCACTAGCGCCTTTCGCTAACTCGAATCGGTCAGGTCCATTCAGTTAGATCTCCCGTGAAATAAGTTGGATTTCGGTTTCGGTTGTCCGATGCTCAAGTGATCTAAACGCTATTATTTGATGGATTAATATTATCATTCCGCTTCAGATTTCTTGGTCTGCCTCAACAATGTTCATGTGAAACAGTTTCACACATTCATCAGCAAAATGACGATTCAATGCACACCGTCACTAAATCGTAAAGCTTTATTCCCCCAGCTCTCTGGTTTGATAGGATACGCAAATTTCTTGTCAATTTGCGATTTAATGACACAGGGGAGCTACAATAGACAGTAGTTTGAAACAGCATCGAGAGCATAAAATACTTGGACAAAAACATTGGTGTAGATTCAGTGAAAAAGGTATACTTCTGTACAACTCAGGTTTCTTTCAGACATTGCTCCATTTTAAGTATAAAAAACGCTTACTGATGATTTGTAAAAAAAGTCACTCGATTACATTGACGTAAAATATGACCTCGTTAATTCGGAGAAAGCTACTTAGGTCTTCGTATTTTGATGTAATTTTTGTTTATCAAGCTGAGACGAATGGAATACATACCAACGAGTTCAGATGAAAACTACGCCTAAAATGAAGGCATAATGCTTAGAGAATTTCAGCGTAACTTTTGGAATAGCATTTGGGTCTATGGATGTAAAATATGTTCGTACGCTTAATATATTTTCGAACACTTCGTTCAATTGTACTTAGTAAAATAACGACTTTAATCGAAAGTTTCTGATCAAACACCTCTCAAGGTTTGTGTTTCAACAGTCGTTGCCGGTAGATAGTAACGAACCAGTGTAAACTAACGGAGTAAACAGATGTTTATTGTTCAGTAACTGCGAACCTCAAGATCAGTACAATCAAATGGTAGTCAGTCATCTGCGTGGATAGAACGTCTCTACCTGATCCGGTTCAAGGATATGTCCTGTCTGCGTCGTTGCTACCACTGAAAGGATAATTCGGCACTACTAAGAATGAACGCGACTTTTAAGTTATCCAAGCGATCATAACAATCTGCTCATGGAGAGACAAAAACATACATCACAAGCGAGGCAAGTCGCGGACGTTTTTCCTAACCGCTCCTAAGGTTCACTCTGTTTAACTTATACAAGATACGAAGTGTATGGGCAGAACTAGGAGCGATGCAACACGAACCACATGGGTGCAGTTGTTCTTTGATTTCGTCAGATTTTACAGGCCAATCCGCGCGTAGACTTTTCCTGAATTTTCGCCGTCATCGTCGGAACAGACGGCAAAACGATTATCAACGTCAAGTGATCAAACTCGAGGATGAATAAGCAAATGAAGGCTTGGAAAATATAGTTAAACTCACCAATCCCGGGCGACGGGTTGAAAGCGAACGGCAAAACAGAAGTTGATCACTAGTTTCAACGTGGTGAGGCACAAATCTTCTGCAATGATGGCCGGTTTTCGCTGGAGGTAGAAGAGAACGGAAAGAGGATTTATTCGCTATTGGAAATGTAATACACAGAAATACGTTTTATACACTCTGTAAACGAGAAAGTTGTGCTATGCGAAACCGTTTACTGTTTTGACACCGAGATGCATACTTTCATTATGTCGTCAACTGCACATATCACTGTTTCTAAACGCGTACCACAAAAAATAGGAGTTACGTTTATGGTTCACTGTTGGCGGGTGACGGTTGAGCCGATCATGATCATGATAATCATCATCATCATCATCACCTTAATCCTCAAGCTATGCCTAAACTCAAGTGATCACAACATTCCATACATACGTTGTTTTACACGGCATTGCCGAAAAAACCTTTGTTTTCTTCACAGTTGTCATTGCAAACAGTGTCCAAATAATGTACGAACCAACTTGCGTGACTAAGGGACAGAGAGAGTAACTGCTATTATTCACTCGATCGTTTTTAAAAAAAATCAGCAACAATGTGATGTCAAGTAGTCGTTTGCAGTATTGCTGTACGAAATGACCAGGTTGGAGTCAACCAATGTTAACAACAGCAGGAATGCACAATTAGTGGGGGGGGAATCGACAGAAAGCCAGAAGCACAGCGCCAAGAAGACTGGGCGGAACCTACCATACACATATCCAGACTAACTCGAGTAATATTGATCACGAAGTTCGCCAGAAGCGGATGAAATTGCATCTGCTGATAGATATAGTCCACGTTCTCCAGATTAACCAATTTCTGAAGACGAGGGGTGATCACGAATTCTTTAGAGGAACACGCTAGAAAACCAAAGAAATAAGATGACAGAGAAAATAGACGCAATTAAAACCTTACAAATAAGCAACCAGGAGAACAAAAGATCAAGTTTCTATTGTGATGTCTGACTATGTGAAACCAAGGAGTTGACTGCGGGTTATCGTTAAGAACAACGTAGTCAAAACCAAAACACGATTTGATAAGTTAAAAAAAGATTGCGTTCGTCGGGAAAAAAAGAAATCACCAAGATAGCAAACAGTTGTGTGGATGGTACATATGTACTTAGCCACAATAGAAAAGAGACATGGAGAGAGAACGCGTCAGAGCACGGTAACATAAATGTAATCAAACGGCTTTCTGGCTGAAAAGTACACATGTGCTTTTGTAGTGTCTGTCTGAAATGTGTGTTCGATTGAGTCATAAGGGGAAGGAGTAACGAAAAATTTAAGTCCGGTGTTTCATCGGAAGACTGACTGCAACGAAAATATATAAAATTGAAAGTAATACTGAACAGAACAGCGATTTGAAAGAAGCAGTGAAATTGCATGAACATAGAGCAATCACATTCATTAAATAATCTTTATAAAACATGTCCGCCTTACGTAACTGAGACATCATTTCAGTGGTTCACTACAGACGCGCTCTGTCAACTTGGAAAACGAAGTGGCAAGTTACTATTTCGTCAGCCTGAAAAACCAAGACACTTGGACCACGAAGCGTTGAACCTTTTACAAATCATAGTGAGACGATTGATCTTGTGGTATCCAAGTGTTAAATATGTTGGACATGGGAGAAAAGAAGTCGTCAGTGAACGAAACGAACAACGCATACGACAACTAGGTAGAGCCAATCGAAAGACTAACCGTGGAATACTATAAACTTCTTAAAAAGAAGCACAATGTAATTGAAACGAACGACTTTGAAGTCCAGAGATGATTCGGACCATTATTTTCTTTTGCAACATGTCGTTCAAGTGGAATTTACTTTTCCTTCTACCCGTGTGGGTTAGAAGGCCACAAAAATTATCAGGTGATATCGTTGTCAAGTTGGTCAATAAGGATGGCCAATTGAAATACCTTCAGATGAACTTTTCTACTGCTTTACAGAATGTTTATTTCCGAATCAGAACAGTCTACATATGAGTCATACAGACTGCTGTCAGCCGACTGTTAGCTACTCATGCAGTAGTAATAGTCCCCCATTAGTTTCTTCATTCATACTCAATATTTTCAGTAGTCAGGTAGCGCGGTATGTATCTCCCTGATATAGCTTGAGAAAGCTGGAAATGCGGGACCAGCCATATTGTCTCAGGGGTTCATTTGATACAGAGTGCACCCGGGAGAGACCATCATTCAATGAGGTCATCGTATCCATCGACATGCACGAGCAACTTCGGGATGACCAATGCGCTTAAAGAGAAGGATTATTGTGCAAAAGCTACTCGAATTGTCGTACGGAAGTTCCTTTTAGGGTCATGATCAAACCTAACAGGAGAACTGTCGGAAAAATTCACTTAATAGAAAACAATGGGATCGATGTTACAACCCGTAAGTAGAAAGAACGGAAAATACCAAAACAAACTGGCTGTTGTGTCATATTCGTCTTAGTTCCCTTCCAGCCAGAACAGCGTTTGGTTGAGGGTTGGGCAGTAATGCACCAAGAAAGCCTCGATGGTGTCTTATGTTGACACCCTCTTCTAGTCATTCAGGAGAGGTCTACCAAGAAATCCACTTAACCGTTCAAATGGAGGGTGGAATGGTGAAAAACGAATGTGCCGAATGCAACCCTAGACACGAAGTGCAGTAAAGACGGTTGGAATAAGTCCGGTTGCACTACCCATCAACAGAATTTTCAGTACTCCCAGACGACTGAATAATTAGTTCAGGCGAGCGCTTTAAGATTCCGCGATGGGATGACCCACTGGGAAAAGGTCACACTGTTTGGCAGATGCACCGACAACAATAGGGTAAATTTGTTTGTCGACATATCCAGCAACATGCAAATGCAGACGAGATCACAGTCGCCTCACCACACTTCGTTGGTGATTAGGCGGCAATCCGGCGTCCGAAACTACTATTTAGGATCATGAGAAGCTTTAATTCGACGCCATTTCGCGCATACGGAAGTCATCAACTGCTAGAACGTTTTGCCTCTTAGACCAATTTGGCTGTCACCGTCAATGTACAGATAGCATCCGAGAGTAAGAGGTTGGTTCCCGGGTTGCTCAGATATTGCGATGATGATTGTGCTTTCCGACTCTGCGACCTGGAGGTCAGTTAGGCGCACCTGCCTAACGGAGACCATCAGTTAATTGGTATTTCAACTTAGAAACGTACGCGAGCAGCATTACTACCAATTTCTCTAATCATTTAGTCATACGGACTGGGATGTTTTTCTTTAATCAAAAAATCATCAGCAATGGCATGTGATCGATTTATACCATGAAGCGTTGCCCACAAAGAGTCTTATAGGACTTCTTTACCAAGAACGATGACTGACAAGGTTAATTTTTCAATCTTACTGTAGATCATGGACGAAGGGGGTGATCTGGCGATCAGTGTGATAGCAAGTTTAGAGTTGGCCGGGGTTAGGAGCACCCGATGCGATCACCAGTTCGATAAGTGAGGGAAAGCGAATTAACGGCAGATCTAAAATGAGCCAGGCTGAAGGAATGCTGCCATTCAACAGACAGCTCTGGTCTAGCATCGTTCGTAAGTAGAGCAGTGAAGGTCCCTTAGTGCTTATGACACGTCTGCAAAAATGCACTGTAATGACTTACTGATCGGAGAACTGAAAGTAGAGGAGAAACGTCGGACGGAGGAGATGACTACCCAACAGATTGTGTTCGCCGACCACCCTGTCAACGATGAACCCAAGGTACTCGAAACTTTACGTTAGGAAATTGCACTTATATGTCACCAACCGAAACCCGTCCTGCTCGATTCGAACAAGAATCACAGATAGTTTGTGTCAGAACGTCCAGATGATGGTCCGTGACAATGACACTAGCAAGGCAAACTGCATTTACCTGGAACATCTGTCAGCATTGTGTCAATCTTTTGCAGGCGCTGACTTTATACCAAGAAAACAAACGGTGAGTCTTTTTTCGAGGGATGGAGGAATGAAAGGTATCGGCTACCCTATTCTCGGAAGCTGCGATGTACTGGTGCCTAAGTGAAACGGTCAGGTACAGACGTACCCCAGTTGCTATTTACGTCTGATTGGACGTGTGTCATGCACCATTAACTTCCAAAATGAGTTCATCCTGTGACCTCGAGTGACTGGTCGCTTGATGTTGTCATTCCTGCAGCTTGCATTCAAAATGCCAGTGTTCGATTAGCAACCTCTTGTTATTGACTTTCATTCACATGTCCACACGCTCGTCAGTATTATTCCCTTCCTCCCAAAGTTCAGTGGCCAGCAAAAATAACGTGAGAATGGTCTACAGCTAACGTTTTCTTTCAAAATCATTCATCACAATAGTTACTGAGATACATGAAACTAATTTGGATGATTCCCAGGAATGGAAACAATCATGTAAGGATTGCAGGCAAAGATGCGAAACATACAACAGCAACGTATGGGAACAAGAAAATCAAAACTTTGGGAACCGAGTTACTCTGTTGCTCATCCGTGGGAAACGTGCATTTGCAAGGGTGCAGGAGAACGATAACGTTGGAATATAGGTGCACACTGTTCGATCCAACACTGACTGCCCATCATGTTAACAAAGAATAGCCATTTTTTGAGCAGTGGTGAATATGACGCACATCAAAACAACCAATAGATATCTTCTCTTCTATGGATAGGTATTAGGATAGGTTCTTTCTCCAAGAGCCTACGACAAACCGTTATTTTTAGTAAGCGGGATATTGCTCCTATTTTACCGATCCTTCATTGCTTTACCGCTTCCTGATAACCAACCATATTCACTTGTTATCAGGCGCCATACTGTTTTTGAGTCATGCAATCACTTTGATTGTACAACGTGTCCATTTGTGTTTAACTGATCGCTATCGTAGTGAACAGAGTACGAGATTTTGAACCAAGTGTATGCAATCACTGAGTGGAACTATTTGTACAGTACTTACAAGACAAGTATTAGACCAAACTGTGTGGAACAGTAAAAGGCGAAGCATTTTGTAATGGAAACTCAACTGAATAGGGAATATACAATTAACTATAGCTGGCAGTCCGAAGGAAACAATCACACGAATCGTGAGTTACAACCTATCGAAGGAAGTGTGCTGGGTAAATAATGCAACAGCTGAACGCCTGATAAACAGTGGCCGCGTAGACAAATTACTTGTCTAGTGACTCGTCACCTACAGCAATGAACGAAGCGGTGAAGCACGACTGCAGAAATTTCATGGGAAACGCTGGTAGTGGTTTCCATGACAGTCACATAAGAAACCAGTATCAACACCGAAAATCATTCAATCTTTTAAAAATGATAGCGTGCGATCCACTCTTTTGAGCGTTTGAAATTTTGCCAACCATTTAAAAACTTTGTCTAGCTGTTTGGCATTCACGGATGTAGAGGAGTGGAGGATGGCAACTTAAAATGTTTTTTCTCTCGTGATGATACAAATATAGCCAAAACACTGATAGGTCCTTTGGAATACAAGACCTGCGATCAATCATGAGTAGTGTTCAACCTATATAAACCGAAGTCTGACTACAACTTGTCAGTAATCAAAATACCGTTAGACGAGTTGAATAACCTCTATGAATTTGAAATCATACTGTTAGAAAATGGACGGGAGCGATTGGCACAGCTAAGGCGGCGCTGATCGGACAGGACATGCGTGTGGCTGTCGCTGTCCGCATATTGTATCTGTAAGTAAGTGCACTCGATTCTCGATACAGAGCATCTAGGCGATCTATACTGAATAATAATTGCTCTTCTACTTATGGGTTGGTCTTTAAGTTACAAAAACTGAATGTGATGGTGGAAATTTTATACCACACAATGACGAGATTAGTCAACATGCACTTTCTATCATTTGCTCGATTTTTCCATGAATTCATGAAAAAAATCACAAATCCTGATGATCTAGCAAGTAGCTTAATAACGAGAAGAGAAAGTCCAAAAGAGCGGATATAGCCCTTAATGATCAGGAGAGGACCGTGCGTAGACAGACAAGGACCACAGACGATAAGACAGCATTAAAAAGCTTCGAGAAACACCGTAGTACATGACAGCGAACAGCCTGAAGACAGAAAATGATCATTAGATTTGAACATCATGGTGGATTGCGGTCAGATAATCGGTTACGCAAACTCTATCACGGGTACGACCGAAACTATGTGTGTTTTAACGAAAGCAAGTTACTCTCGACCACAGTCAAGAAAGACAACCATGCCGAACTGGAAATGACTCGTTTGAACGGCAATCTCGAGACAGGCAGCCTCCGACGACGGCTGAAAGCAACGATTTTGTTTCGAGTATCTCCACAAAGTTTGCCTACGCCCATATATCACTTTTCACGCCGGGCTCTGTTTGAGTTCGCTGAGTGTTACGGTAGAGAGATGGCTTGAGTGAACACAGACGAGAGCCAATCAATCGTCAAATGTACTGGCTTGATGACCAAACAGTCGTGTGATTCAGTTGAAGGGAGTAAAAGCAACAAACGACACCGTGAAAGAAACTGAAGCATGAAAACCGCACAGGAAATCGAGGAACACCGTTGTTAAAATAATAATAATACGAACGCAAGACAAATAGCGCGTCATTCAATGAGGCTGAACAGGCGATCCGCCAATGAAAATGGACATTTTGGGTGTTTCATATAGGTACATCCTTAATTTTAAGCGTTATACATGTTAATCAGAGTTCAGCCTTTATTTTGTCTACACTAAAAAGTCACTAACACTCATCTAGAATAAAAACAACAATGAGACTGTTGTATGACAGGCAGTTCCTTTGTGAGTAGTGTACTACTCACGAGTAGTATACTACCCACAAGCGACATTCAGGAACAAAAGAGCAAGCTCCGAACGCCAGGAAGACGACGACAATAATAGACTATCGCAATAGTATGTACACGCTATGGCAGAAGTTCCACCAAGGCGAATGACAACGTACTATCACCCGATGTATGTGAATACATGTCAGATGTGCAAATGAATGTACGCGTTTGTGGTTTGATTTTTGACGACCTATACAGGAGTTTGCGAAACAAACGAATTCTCAGGCCAAGCGTCTTTTGCGGTCACAACAAGACGACCAACATTCAGCTTGAAACACGATAGCACGTTTTGATGCTGCATTACTGATCAGAAGATCAGAGGTGTAGGGGACAATGAACGTCTTCCGTTAGTGCTTCCAATCGGCGTGACCAAAAAAGTAACCAACAGCATTCGTACAATGAGACTGTGCCCATTTATACTGAGTCTTGTATAGGTAACAAGTAATCGTTCTTTTTTACTTCAATATCAACGCCGAAAACCACGTAACTAATTAACTGTTACACAAAAATAAGGTCTTCTCGAATGCTTAAAGCCAACAATTTCAAGAATTCTGTAAGATGTCACCACTAGCGGTAACTGATATTACGCGAATAAACACCGAGGACCATTACTCCGCATCCATATACACCAGCTATGAGTAGAGGTGGTTACGGTTCAAACTGACTCACACTTTTCTCATCCTCGTATTTCAACAGTAATCATCGAGTGATGCTTGATGAAAGATGACGTGCGAAAATAACCCACGTCATATCTGATGTCCACTCGATAGAGTGTATTTGAATCTCTAGCAAACACAAAAACTGATCGCTCTAGGGGGGCGGATAAAAACATCAGGGCAGTTTTCAACTAGAGAGTGGATATCATACCAGGAAAAGAACAGTTAAGGCAGTGTACAATAAAGAAACTGCCATTATAATGGGGGGAATCACAATATCGAAATGCCCATACAATAACTGTCAATATTATTGGGGTTGATTCTAGTAATGCGCTTGCTTTCAAATTTCTATATGGTTGATGTTAACCAGATTTCACTCACTTAATGCATAACACTGATTAGATATTATTTACACGTCAATAGAAAAGCAATCGAGCCTCGCGAACTGTGATTTACGATCTCTTAATTGCACACTGACCTCTGCTCACGTGGGACTGAAAATCTTCCCGCTCGTAGAACAAAATATACGCGTTCCACCAACGTTTACCATTTCCAGAGTATAGCAGATGTTTGCCAGGGTCATTGGTGCTGTCTCCTCCGAACCAAGCTGATCTAGCCTCATCTTCATTGTCCATTTGAGACAGTGAGACCTGCGAAAAACAAACAAACGTATCAAGTTCGATACCATGAAACTGAGACGGACAATCCTTAACCGAGTCATTCATGACACTCAATATGTATGCCACTGATTATGCTCCAACGTTAACTATCGTCGCGTCACAGTCGGGCAGTGCACAGCAGGTACGATGAATTATGCATGAAGACTGTCAACAGTTAACCAAAAAAATAGGTTATCACGATCGATCAAAATCTTGATTGGATAAAAGTTGGTAGGTGCCATCTATCAGAAAACTCGTTCGGTCTGAGAAGTTGTCTGTAATCAGCCTAGTGTAACAACAAATTGACTACGGTTCAAAAACATTAACAGATAATGTGGACAGATTGGAAGTAAACAGATGGATGGTTGAAACTGACGATGTTGAACACTTCTGCTCAACTCAGGTCCCCACACCGTTTTGAAAGGCAAGCCCGTTCCTAGTTCTACCGTGCTTCAAAGACGCTTCGATTAAGTGCAGTCTTCGTAAACGGATTGGACTTTTTTTCGTTCTATCATTCTAGCAATTTTCAGGTTGTATGATCTACTTTTACAAAGCAAAACCAGTATCATCGTTTGATCGCCTTGAGTGGTCCGAGACGTCTTGTAACCAAATATCTCTATCTGCTTTTAATATGGGTGCATAGAGAAAATCAAGACCACAATATTCATTTTGTTTGTATTTCCGCTTCTCTAACTGCAGTTGGATGTAAGGTTGGTTCATGGACCTAGGGTGCAAAACTAGTGTTTTCGTGGGTAGCCTCATATGCGTTCGTCTGCTAAGGATGTGTTGAAATGCACCGTAGCCAACACGCTTAATAGAGAATTAATGATTAGTAGTAGGGGATTTGGATTTTCCATGTAGATTGAACATTGAATAGAGAATTGCCCAGTTTAGACAACCGCCTGCAAAATTAGGGACAATCGGATCACCCAAATCCTTGATTGAAACAACAATTGACCGATATTACTTTTTAGTACTCAGCATGACCAGACACGCTGCTGCTGTCTGTAATGATGACGACGATGATAATGACATACGCCCACACGGGAGCGTTGAGGGCAGCCGAGGATTTCCTTTGAAAAATGGTCTCATCTGGTAGTTTGTGTTCTGACTACCTCCAACTTACCACAAAAATGTACTATTTGTTTTCCTTATCAGTCGGGTACAGAATGAACTAGCAAAAACAAATCTCTTCTCCTTAAACACTTACGTCACTATCGTCATACTTGTACCATTTGTAAGTGCGTGTTTGCGAACAAAACTGGCGGATAAAGGAATAGTAATGTCCTCCCGATGCTTGCCCACTGTGTACCACCACGCCACGTAGTGTGTACCGAGTGCATCCAAGCGGATTGGTTGTATCGTGATCCTCTTGGGAGCTCGTGCCTCCTGACAGCTCATCGCTCGGCTCAGCCACAGAATCGTCTGTGTGTACATGGTCACTCAGCCCACGTACTGTGTACGGATACATGTCTAGTTCACGTGGGAATTCGAAGTAACCGTTGAATTTGATCGCCACACCACTAGGGAAGATGTGGGCAAATGGGACCAAAAAAAACGGATGGTTAACCGAGTAGAAAGAAACTGACTTGCTGGTTAGTAGCTAGAGCACATGTATCTTAAATCGAACAATCTTGTTTGTGTTCACCCGTCTAGTGGAAGCAATGCGACAGATATAGTCTTTGTCTAAATACAGCGAATTGAGTGCTACGAAATGATGGTATTGCCAATTAAATCACTGATTCTACAAGTATGACTCGTCTCGAATATAGCGCACCTGTTCATAAGAAGATAGCATGCACGTTCGCGATTAATTATGTAGAGTATGGGTAGCGCATACGGCAAACTATACCAGTAAAGATTGAAAGGAACATGACGTAGCCGGTTGATCAGAACACGACACATGGTAAGTAAACACATTCTGTGAATTCAATGCTATCCAACTTACAATAACATGACTGAAATCAAACGGCTACGGGGGAGAGTAGATAATTAACCAGCAAGTTAAGGAAAGGCATTGAGCAAGGATGTTTTTAGGCATACAGAGCCGGCTTGAGTCGATTAACTGTGATGGTTTCAGTAAACCACAAGAATCGTAAATTAGAACGACGTAAAAAAGTTCTGACCGTACGATTAAGGTTCATAACGTAACATCTGACCACAAAATCGGAAGAGTGCATGTTTTGGCAACGTTGCCATTCTTCGATAACACAGACCTTTGCACCAAATTAGACAAATGTGCATAAAGCGTTTTATAGACTTGACTTCCCGCAAGCTGCTAATCTGGTCAGAAGATGGCTACAGCCAAGTGTGAAGCAAACGTAGATAGACCAGTTTTCACTGGCCATGGTTTTTGCTCTATAACACATATCTATCGTGCGGTAGGTTTGAATAGAAAAGATCGACCTCACAGTGCTGTGACCTCGTAAGTGAGACAAATTACGCAGCTTACACAGCCATCAGTTTGGTGATGAGACGACGGTGCATATAATTGTTTCTTGACGTTTTCATAGAGGCCAACTTTCAACAAACGGTCTCATCCTCCGTCACACAGAGACTAATGCATTCAACAAAAGCACGAGTGAGGTAGGTTTATGCGAACATCAGTATCTCGTCATTGTAAACAAAAGACAGACAGTCGAAAGCTGGGTATAGACAAAAAATGTTTCGGCTACTGTGAATTGAAACAATGGACGGGAAGACTGTTTACCGCTGGAGGCAAGTTGATCATATACTGTACAATATGCATAAGATAATTATACATGCAGAATGGCCCATGAGATGAACATCAGCGGAGATATGTGGCCGACATCAGGACGGAAAGCTGTAACCTTATGTATAGGTCTCAACGCTTGTCATGTTACAACCGAATTCAGTTTTTGAGTCGGTAGATAAAAATTTTCGTATTCCTCGAGATCACTCGTAGAAATTGAAAACATTTACCAATTCAGATTCTCAGACAACTTGTTTACTATCGACAACCAAATTGAAGATCAAATGCATGGCACGGAAAAAACGCCAGGTGAAGTACAGACTGAAAATTTGACTTAACAGAACAAACTCAAGAAAGCGAAACAACATGTTTGAATAGACGAAAACAAGGTCATATCTACTCACCGATCCCAATCATAGTCAAACCGTTTCAACTGGATGGCTAACACCAAAGGTAATCGGTCGATGCACATGCGTTTCAATGTGGTCACCTTTTTGTCACACGCTTCACACCAGTAAGCATTGTCTCCCTCCAATCGATCGCCCTTCACATACTGTTCCAGTGACTGGATCAGATTCTGATGGTTACGAATATCGACGTTCAATGTGGTGAAAGATTCGTTGCGTGAATAGCTTGGCGGAAGAAAAAGCAAGAAAAGTGAGTTGAGAACGAAGGGGGATGAAAGACTGCATAGCGCGCACTGTTCGCCCAATAGGGTTGAGCATGAGAATGAAACATATAAAACAACAGTCAGAATGAACAAACCTGGAGAGAAACACATGAGAAAAGCAGTTATGGTTCAACCTATCACTAATTGATGAGACTGTTTGGTGTAGCATGATGGGCCAGATTGATCGGACGAAATCTACAAGGTAATCCTGTGGGTAGTGTACACGTGCACCGTCGGAATCGTAATTTTTAAGCTACACCAACAAGCAAGACAATCGGATGAAAATGAGGCATGTTGTGAGAGGTGCGAGTATTTGAGGTTGTTCTGGCACATACTGGACTTAGAACTTACAGCCATGACATCACTCGGCCACTATATGATTCACTACAACCATCGGCAACCAGACATAACAAGTCACAATGTAACATCAGCAAACGAAGTTCAACCAACATAGATACTACTTTTAGTATTTCAATGTTCGATAATGAAATTAGAGTAATCCCAAATAGATGCTGTCGGGCAAACTCGTATGAACTTCATCGTGATGATGCATACAAAAAAAACTGAGAACATCAACATGGGTTGATAAGGTATCCGAACCGCACAGCTATACTGATCACACCCAGGCACTGTAAACTACACTGTTAATCGATGTAAGGACGTCTTTGAAACGGACACCAGTCACAAGCGGCTTATCAGCGGAACACCCGAACCATTCAGCAACAAAGTACGTTTCGTAGAGACCAGTCAAACCCGTCCAACGGTACAATACAGTCCGTAGGCTACCGACAGAACGAGATTATCTACATATTCAATGTTGATTCAACTACAACAATGTTGCCGGCCCACTCGGAGATCCTTAGAACATCAGAATACCTCATGCATAACTCAGTATCAAATGAAGACAGACTACTGAATCGACCATTTTGGCGGTGGTACTAGGTAGTAAACATGAAACTGCAACGGTTGATCAGCGAAATATCGCGAATATAACGCTGAATTTAAAAGTAACGGGATGAAGTCAATTTTGATCTCCAAATACAAACAGTCCTGAAATAAAATCCTGTCGCTCCCTCGTGACGTAATGATATTAAGTTAACCAGATTTAATGAAAATGGAGTATATCGATTTGATGTAGTATGTTAGAGGAAGTATAACCTCTTGAAGGACGAACGTGGTCACAGGTTGGGGTTTGGCCGAAAACCAATCATCAAAACTGGCAAAGTCAAGAAAGTGGATCACGTGAGCTACGCATGCAAGCCATGTCAGATTTGGTAGGCGTCTCACTGCAAGGACTCCGAAAAATACACATTCGATGGCCTCAAGTGTTGTTTGAAGAAAAATGCACAATCCCGTGATACAACAAAGGGGTTTGGTGTTAACCAAGGTGGAAGAGCGGGGAAGTGAACATTTTAAATGAAAAACGAAACAAACAGGCGATGCTCCCCTCGGTAAGTGACTTTGATAAACAACCTCATCTACGAAATAGATTAGTAAAGAAACGTGTGAAAATTTTAAGCTGGTATTTCAAACATGGGCAGCTGACGGACAAGAATCTTGAATCTACCATCAATAATTCTGGGTCAGAGGAAAAGTTGGGTTGAACAGATTCATTGTACGCATGACGTTTTTCTTTTTTTTTCTAATGTGCTAATGCATCGAACTGTTCAACGTAGCACTTAATGCAGTGGACTCGAAGTATTCACGAAAAAAGTGCAATCATTCATCGTTTTCCGGATCGTTTTATTTAAAAATCACCCAATCAGACTCCAGATCAAAGACGCAAGAACTGCAGGAAATAGCCAATCAGACATCGGGTCAAAGTTTAAATGGAACAAGAATCAGTGAATGGTAAATCAGATCAAAGGTAAAAAAAACAGAGAGCGACCAACCAGAATTCAGGTCAGAAGGTCAATTCACTCTACTATATAAGGGCATTTATCGAACTCCACCAAACTTCATGCTCAAAAACTATACGCTAAAACAATTACGCACTGATGATGTCACCTCACTTGGTGATGAAACTTTTGTAACCTAAATGCTAAGCTCGGCGAACATACCAATATAAAAAAATCATATGCTTTATGAAATTTGGCCAGCAGATGAAGACAGAGACCAGAGGAAAGTTGATGCGCGTGATCATCTTGATGTATTGAATTGAAAACAAGAGTCACGTGGTTGTCATGTGTGATCCGCGCCGGCCAAATGCAAACTAAGAGCAGGATAAGCCTACGTATTTGCGAAACAATGTAAGTTAACATGAATGCCTCCTGGCACTCCGATCCGACTTTACTAGGGTTTACTCAATGTGTCATCTGGTCATATAACACACAGTATATTTATCTCGATCTAACAATATACGTATGCTGAAGCTTGTTCTAATTTGGAAATCTTTCTTTCAGTGTAAATAAAGAGTTGTGTTCGGTTATCTAGAACGTATTAACGGTCTTGTGGAGAAAAGAAAGCAACTGCTGGATGATCATTGCAAGGTTAACCAGTGTAATTTGAAGAAAAGAGACTTACCGATGGGGACAATCAATACATAATTTCTGATCGGCAAATGTACCGCCAAGCACTTGTTCCACTGCCTTGGGCATGCCACATAAGTGTAAACTCTCGTCCACATCGTTCCCGAGTGTTTGGAGAAACTCTAAAGCATCGTGTTGCTCGTTTAACTTGACTTGATCGGAGCAGAACCTGTTAGCGAGAAATAGATTTATAAACATAGAACAAAGCATAAAGTTTGATCGCAAGGACTGAGTGCGGTAAAATCAGGCAGAAGTCTTCGTTAATATAGCAATCAGATTTCATGTATGACCACTGGGAAATCTAAGCCCTTCATACTGTAGGTTGGGATATAGTTCTTCACAACGACCGTCTTCCAGAGTACGTGCTAGTCAGATCTGTCAAAGAAGACAGCTCATATTAACTGGCGGGAAAAAAATTGACGGCACCAAATTCGTAACAAGAGTAACAGTAGATGATCAAGCAAGTGGGTATTTGCACGGTCAGTTGACAACAAATAGGTCATCAATGACAAGATAAGAGAGACCAGCCAGTCAGAGAATAGTTTCAAAGGGCAAAGTGATGTGATTCATTCAGTGGAACTGGGACAGAGCAGCTTCTTGAAAAGCCAATATAACGGGATGGGAAGGCACACGCAGCATAGGATTGAACACCTTGAATACATGGCTAGAACGTTAAACTTCCAGAAAAATGTATAACGAAGTGAGGACTTGGAGATCGGTGAACTTTATTTATGGAAGCTGCGCTCGACTAATGTCACGTTCCGTCCAATTATGTACGATATACAAGCCGAAGGTTACCTGCGCAAAGACTAGTATTGTTTTCGGACGTCTCGAAATACGTGTTTAGAATAACCACAGCCTGAAGCCGAGCAGTAAGCTCTTCGTCGACCGTTCAATGGTGATGTATATACTGCTGTGCGGCAGTGAAACGAGGATATTGTATCAGCGGAACGTGCGCTATCTGGGCCACTCCCGTGTGCAATGTCTCAGGCGCATCTTGGGTACTCGGACATAGTTCCGAACACTGAGGTACTGCAGCGAGCGAACATCAACGGGATGGAAGCCCTGCTGGTAGTGAATGAGCTTCCTTGGTTAGGTCTTGTCAGTTGGATGAGCGATGATCGTATCTTGAAACAGCTGCTGTAAGGAAAACTGAGATCAGGTAAGCGAAATCCTGGTGATCAGAAGCGGAGATACCAGGATGCTGTGCAGGTAAGTCTTTCACGTTGTAAAATTGATTGTAGGTGTTGGGAAGACTTAACGTTGAACCGGACTGCCTTGAGGAATACGATTCGGACGGGCGTTCGCAAATTCAACGAAGAGTTATTGCGCGGTCGAGAGCGAAAGTGGGCAGTACTCAAGAGAACGACCGGTGCCATAGGTCGTGGTGACCTGACTATATGGCGTTGCGATGTGTGCGGCCGCGAATGCGCTGGCCGTCTGGGATTATTAAGCCACTAGCATATTCATAATGCGCCGTCGGAGAAAAGACGACATGTTCGTTAGGCTCAGGAAAGGTATATCAGAATATTCATTCTATTTCTGTTAATGAATGCATCGACCAAGACCATGGTCGTTTGGTAACTAATTCGCTCCTCTATTCAGAAACTCGCCTGTCTGCGGTCTTCTACCCATTCTCCTCTCCAGCTTTGTTGGTGTATTTTATGATGAATGGTCTTTCTGTTGTTTGCGTGGTCCAATCTGAATTATGTTTTTCATTCTTATCCTCTCTGGAAAGCACTAACATGGACTCGTATATTGAAATGCTTATTGTATTATATTTTACATATTTTTCATGCCAGTTTAGACCTTGTCTTCCGAGAGATAAGGGTTTCCGTTTAGTACTGTTGTGACCGCAAAAGACGCTCGGCCAGAGAAT